>VXBO01012505.1:0-49494 GCA_013400135.1 Rhinoptilus africanus
AACCATTCTATGATTCTATGTCTCCAAGCCAGTGCCATGGTCAACAGGGGGATGAAGCAAAAGATGTATAGTGCCTAAAAACAGTGATATAATTGGGAAACCAGGAGGATCTGTTTGTTGACTGTCACAGCAGCTGTCGTATCCTACACAGGACTGAGCTGCATAGACCAGAATATTGTTGAAATAAGGCCAGGTGTTTTATCTTCTATTTAGTGTCCTCTTGCAGGACTCTCAGTTCCTTGGCAGGCCCTCACTGACAACGTAAATGCACACATGTGCACAGGCACGCACAAATGCAAAACTACACACGTGCAAAATTGTGAGCCATATATATGTTTGTTAATGGAAAGTAGAGGTCTCTGTCCCTCTATTTCCACGATACAGCAAAGAGGTGTCTGAAATACTTGGGTGACCTGATACTCTTCTGTGACCTCAAGGATTGTGTCACGTAAGTAGCTTGCCTTGGCGAGTGACAGAGTGCAGGGCAGGCTTTGCGGGAAGACAGGTCTGGGCGGCAGAGCCTGTGCATGGTGACATATATTACTTCTTCTGATGCTCCAAGTTTTCTGTGCATCTGTAAAAAGGTGAAATGAGACTTTAAGATTTAATCAAAGCAATTATTTGTGCTTTATAAAGAGTCAAGACAGAGGTACATTGTGTGTTTTGCGGGTATGCACTAGTTATTTGCAACACTGGCTGCAGGTATGTCTGGTGTTGTCCCAGGTATTCTTCAAAGACAGCATCAAAGATGGGACCCAGCCATCAAAGCACTAGCACATCCTTAAAATGGCCCTGAGGATTTTCCCTTTTACTTTTGCATATTATATCATTGCATACTGCATTGGTGAGGCCACATCTGGAGTATTGNGTACCCAGAATCTTATTAGCAGAATGGGGCTGAATTTGTTTCTCTGCAGCAAATCAGAGCTACCTTAAGACTGCCAGAGTTAATGCTAAGTTAATGCTGAGTTCCCTGCTCTGCCTGTGACAGAGCACCCTGTTGCCACTGAATTTCAAGACATATACAAAAAAAAAAAAACCAGGGAGGAGAAAAAAGAAAGGACCAAGAGAAAAGGAAATGTAGCTCATGTTTACTGCATGACAGTTCAGATCGCTGCACCTGGAAAAATAAATCTACCTAATACAAAAATGTGCAATCCCCTGTGAAATGGTGGGGGGGTTGTTTGGCTGCAGATTCCTGGGTTGGTTTAAGACATTTCTCTTTAGCAGCAGTGCTTAGCACAGGTTGGTAACAGGTTAGGCATGTCCTTTCCTTTCAGAATTGGAGCTGTCTGGGGAAGACTGAATGGAATAATTGATTTTTTTTATCAGACATAATAATTGAGGAATAATGGAAAAGGAGAGCCTGGAGGAAGATGGGCCTGGGAATTGTGGTAATACAAAGGGGAGGAATCCCTTGGGGGCAGATCATATCAACTGAAGTGGAAGAAATATATAGGCTTTTTCTGTCCTTCTGACCTCTTCTAATAGCAAAATGAAGAGAAGGGCAGGAAGTATGAAGGGAAGAATAAAGCCAGCTTCTGCTCTCATTCACTCCACTTGCAGATTAACCCTCTGCTGTCTTGTGTGACAGAGTAAAATGGGATGCCCCTCCTCTCTTCCCCCGATTTATGGGCTGGGAAACTGTAATGCTGCTGAAATAAGAGCATTTCAGCAGGTGCAAGGCTGATGGTGGAGAACAGACAGGCCTGGTGGGTCTAGGTTTGGGGTTTGGAAGATGCCACTTGCAGCACGGCTGACAAGAATAAGCCCATGCCTCCTTCCGGGAAGCATTTGAAGAAAGTGTGGTTGGTTTGCATCAGGCAAAAAACTGACAGGCCAAGAACCACCTGCAAAACATTAGGAAAACTTAGCAAAAGCAACTGGCAATTTCCCTATTCTATGCTCCCTATGAAATATTTTTAGTGATTTATGGCACCTTTCTATATCCCAGGTCACAGAGATGCACTGTCTCCCCTTGAGGAAACCTATTACACAAAATAACATGCTATCATTGCCTGGTAAAGTTTCCTGACACTTTATAAATTAATTTATTTCTTTATCTCTTGTTATGCTTCTCTTCCTTCCAGTGATTTTGCTGTCCTTTTATATTTGCCTACTTGTCAGCAATTATGTTACTTATTTTTAGTCCTTGCTTAGTGAACTGACACAAACTTTGCTCTTTCCACTTTTCCTTGTAATTAGATGTCTCTATTCTGGTAATCAATGTGTGTTGCTCTGTCAATAGCTTTGGAGTATTGAAGTGCCCAGAACAGAAAACAATAGTTTAGGTGTGGCATCTGTAGAGAAATAAGAGCAGGGCTTACAGATGCATAACGTATACAGTGCCTCTGTGCACAGAAAAGGGTGTTTCATTGCCTTGCCAGTCATATGCAGTTTGTCCTCTATTATAACCCATAGTCATCTTCCACTGTTGCAGCTCTCGCTCTCTCTTTCCTATTAAGCACCTGTGGTTTGGGCTATTTTCCTCCTTCCTCCCTGATCTCCTCAAGTTACATTTATTTTTTTTTGCCAAGCTTAACGTTTCATTTCGGTAATTTCTTCCCATTGTTTCAATTTCTCCAGCCCCTGGTTTGTTATTTCTCCTCCTTGGCTGCCTTTGAAAGCAGGCTCTCACATCCTCTCTACTCATTCCTCCAAACTGTTCCAGATCTTTAATGAAGATATTAACGGAAACAGAATAAACAATGGAACAATAACAGGCTCACTGCAACACCCCTCCTGATACTCCCTTTACTGGGCATGTACCACTGGGCATGGCCTGCAGCCAGCATTCATGCTCTACCACGTCCACACCTACGCCCTTGTGGATTTGTTTTACCAGTGTAAGAATTCACAAGTTGCTCTACAAAATGCCGTCCTTACCAGGTGGACAGAACTTGATGCATTTCCTTTCTCCATCATCATGATTTTAGCAAGTGTGTCAGGAAAGCAAGCCAGTGTGCCCTGATGTGCTTAATCATTTCCCATCACTCCTAACCCACAGTGCTCCTCTGTATTCCTCACTTGGCAGCCCACCTGCTTTGCTTGTGCTCCTCAGCTTTGCTTTACAACATTTATCTCCAAAACGTTTCCCAATTCCCCACGCAGCAATATACATTCTTAACCTGTGGTGTATGCAGCCCTTCCAGGTTCCCCTTCAAGCTCACTGCAGTTTGTAAGACCAGAGCCTCAGCTGCTATAAATTGTCATAGCGCCACAGAAATCAATTGAGCTATGCAATTTGTTCACCAGCTGGGGATCTGGCTTGGATTTTATGAAAGGCCATTTGCCTGGACTGCAAATAGGGCACTAAACATCCCTAGGGCCAAGTGAGCTTGGGGAATGAAGGAGAAAAAAACCCCCATACTGCAGAATAAGCCAGCTCTGTCAGCCAAAGGACCTGGAGGAGGGCCAGACAAGACAGAGAAACCCATCAGCATGGACATCTGTGCTCTGAAAATGCCACTAGAGTTCTCACTGCAGAGGTCTCTCTACTCCTAATTCTGATGGTCCACCTAGTCCTTACACAAGCTCTTTTTCTTAGTATTGGGTCACCTCCCTTTACAGCTGTATCACTGCTCAGGTAGCAAGACTCTTACTGTGCAATGTACTGTACATGCACAGAAAGACCAAAAACTTATCCTAGAAACCTGCGCACCACCTGCCACAGGTGGATGCAGGCTGTGAACAGAATACTAATACCAAAAGAAGAGCATAAGCAGCTTGATAGGCTGTGATCCTGGCCCCTAAATGCTGGGAAACTTGCCTCTGTTGGCTCCTCCTTCCTCTCCCTGCTTCCCTCTCTTCCTCAGGTCCCATCTTTTAACGTTGGCCCTTTTCTTTTAGTGAATCTCCTCCTGAAAACAATACATCTGCTGGGATTTATTGCTCAGAATGATACCATAAAAATAATACTCTGGTGCCGATCTGACATTTGCTGCCACTAGTTTGCTCCCTGCCTGTGTGTGTGCGTTCCTCCTGATCAGCCCTGCCCTCCGCCTGCCTGCTCTGCTGGGATCTGTAGGCAGAAGTAGTACCTATGGAGAATCCAGGTGAACCATCTGCAGCATGAATTATCTGCTACTTTGGATTTGTACAACTCGCTTCTCAACTAGCTCATAGGTGCTGCTGGAATACATATAAGCCATAATTAAATGAGCCCCAAACTGAATAATCAAGTGAAAAAGCCTCAGCATATTTTAGCACCTCTGGAAGGAAAGGCTGCATGGCAAAAGCATTCTTCCATGATTTGCCATCACCTTTAATCGAGGTGTTTCTGGCCAGACTTATTTATTCTTTTAACTTTAGTTACAACAAAGGAAGATGGTAATGTGTACCTTGTTTCTGTGGCTATCACTTTGTGTCTTCCTTTTTTGTGGAGGAAAATAGGAAACAGGAAAACACACCAAAGGGAAAATGCTCTGAGAAGGCATCAGTGCTGCCTGGTGCATAACCTAGCTGCAGTTTGTGATAACCCATGGCCACTCTCCTAGAGATCCAGAAATCATTCAGGTTGTCCGAGCGGAGACACAGGAACTTGCTGCACGCATTCCCTTTGCTCGAGACAAAGTGCCCTTGCTGAGCCCTTGGACACGGAGGTCCGAGCAGAGCTCAGCGCTCTCTGGCTTGTCACCAGCTGCTGGTGACCCTGAGTAGAAACTGCTGCCCTGGAAAGGGGCCTTTGCTGCTCACCTCTAAGAAATAGTTTGTACTTGAGAGGGAGAAAAGCTGAGGCTTTGAGCAGTCATTAGGCAAGCAGTGAGGCATATAAGCTGTTGGGCTGCTGGTCATTTGGGCAGTCCCCAAGAGGCATTTGTGTGGATGGGAGGGTGAGAAATGTGCCTTACACAACATATGTAAATGGCAACCAATTTTTCTTCTTTTTTTTTTCCCTCCTGAGTGCAAAAGGCCTATAAAACAATTAGAGCTTAAAATTGGACTCCTGGCAGAGAATGAGAGAGGGAGTTTATGCCTTGTTAAGTGTAATCAGTCTGGTGATAAGGGGACAATTTCAGCTGTGTGAGATATAATTACATCATAAACTCCACATTACAAACAGGGCAAGCAGAGGTGAAAAGGTAAAGAGGGAATAAACGATGATGCCCTTTGGGGGACGTGGCAGAGGAGACTTTTTGGACTCCATTTCCCAGAGAACTTTTCCAGCTGGAATGGGAGCTGTGAGCTTGCAGGGAAGGGATGCTGGCACCTCAGGGCTAGTGCGTGCCCTTGTTTGCTGGGAGGCTGGACGGGGCGCCTTGTCACGGCCACACCTGAGGTTTCACATCTGCCAGCTGGAATGGGATGTTACTTTGGGCAAGTTAAATATTAATCATGTTTCAGAAAACTGACAAACATTTCTTTGTGGCCTGAAGCTGGAGGAGAGTGTCTGCAGCCATGCTGCCAGCTGAATGTCGGATGATAGCCAGCTACAAAGAAAAAAGGAGGCAGAAATAACCCTCTCGAGTGTTGGTGGCATACCTAGGGCTGAGGACGCACAGCCTGTCTGCAGGGACAGGGGCTGCAGCATAGCTCAGCACCAGGCTGGAGAGGAGATGGCTGCCTGAACAGCTGTGGGCATGCTGCTCCGGAGTTGAGTGCACACAGGTCCTAGACCTCAAACAGGACCCTCAAGGTGTCCCACCAAAGGGGTGGTGGTGCAGAGCTAAGCACCAGCTTGTCCCTCTCCCAGGCTACCTGTGGCAGCAGTGGGAAAGGGTCTCTTCCCTCCATGCAGGACACCCCACTAGGCACAGAGAAGGGGCCAGGCACACACATGGGGATGGTTTGCCCCGGGGACCAGCTATGGATGGCCTCATCTAGGGACACATCTCAGAAACGCTGCTTAGAGAACATGTGGCTGCTTGGGTTTTACCAGGAAAAACAAGAAACAAAAATCCAGGGCTGGAGGTGGGTGTTAACCTTTGCTGCTTTAGGGAAATATTTTCAGATGTGGTGTTTTGAAATGAGGGAAACCAAGGAGTGAAAGAAGCAGCATGCTGGGGAGACATGGGTTCACTTGTTTGAGAGCAGTTTTCGGAAGTTCAAGATTTCTCATCTCAGGGACTTGAATTATTGGCAAAATATTAAAATAGTATTGGGGAATTCTTTTATAGTTTTGTCTCTCAAAAATAGATGGGCATTTTTTAAACAGTTGTTTCAGAAACTCTGGTCCTCGTTTCTGGTTTTGCTGCTAAAGACATGCTTTATAGACCAGAGAACTGCGTTTGGATCTGGGATCAAGAGTTCTAGTCTTTTCTTGTCACTGACTTGCTGCGTGGTATTAGATAAGTCACTTAACCTTTCTGTGACATACTTCCCCATCTGTAAAATGAGGTTGATAATCATATTTGCTTACTTCACAAAAGTGTTAGAAGAACGAATTATCGCTGTTTTTATAACCATTTATCTCTCTCTCTGGGGCAAAGACTGCTTTTTTTTCTGTGCTCATGCAACAGCACAGGAGTCCTGCTCTGTAATGGAGGTTCTTAAGTGCTATTATGATATAGGAAGATAAAAATTAAATATAGCTTTTGACAATGCAGCAAACGGGGTTTGCAAGTATAGCAAATACAGTGGCTTAGATTAAAAGAGCAGGGACTCTTTTTTTTTTTTTTTTGTATTGAAGAAATGATCAATTTAGTGATAGCATCCTGAAATATAACCCTACCTCAAAGTGGGCAGTGTAACCCTCCTCTGGCAACCACTCTTCTGTAAAGGACAGAGAAAAGTGATTAATGTTTATACAGCTCCGTGAATAGATTATTATTATTACTTAGATTAGAGTGCTTGGAGGCTTTGGACAAGATCAAGTTGCATTAAGAGCTTTAAAAGCCTGAAGCTGGAGATAGCCCTCACCCTGAAGAACTTGAGGTTACAAGAGACAAAGCATAAACTTGAGGTTAAAAGCAACAAACCATGTCAAGGGAATTAGAGACACGTACATCCAAGTGCACACAACAGGTCGCTGACAGAGATGGGGATTCCCAGGCTGACGTTATTTCAAGTCATTCACGTCACTGCTTCCACATGACTATCCCTCACATGCTGTTTTTGTACTGCAAGTCGCTTTCATTCACACAGGCTTGGTATTTTTACTAGGAACAGGCATGAAAATGCAGACTGGCCAGTCTGGAGACTTAGTGACCATGAAGGCAACCATGAAAGGAAAGAATTGAGGAAGTTTGAACTCTCTTGTGGAGCGGGGACCATAACTGGCAATGGTCAGTACAACCTTGCGTAGCGCCTGATGCTGCTGTCATGGAAGAGACTTCCATGCATCTCTCAGGACCAATTCAGTCATGAGTAAGGAGCTCAGCACTCACTGACATATTACATTTTAAAAGGCTAATTAGACCCTGGTGCTATCTACAAGAAAAGCCTTTAGCTGCAAGTAGCTTAACATGGTTTCACAGGATGGCAATGAAGCAGCCTGGACTGAACCCTGGCGTGAATAATGATTCACTGCCACAGCTGTAGCATTGTAAAGGACTGATCACAAATACTCTGTGCAAAGTCTGGGGCTGACATTATTAGGCATCTACTTGAGGCAACCCCCTTATGACTGATTCAGTCATTCATACTCATGGATGCCTTTTTGGTCCAGCACAGAGGAAGCAAGGTCCCTCTAGGGACAGAAAACTGCAGCAGGGGTAGGCTGAAGCTATGCCTGTGCTTTGGGATGCCAAAGCGGCTCCCAGCTCCTGGCCTTAGTTTGGGGTGAGAACCTAAATGTTTAGATAACCTCCCCACTGCAGTTGCTTCCCCACTAGTGGGGAATCCTGGATTGAAGAGAAGCCCTGGTGTGCTCGGGTATGGCTCCTGACTGGACACCTTCAGGGCCATAACTCTAAGGAAGGGCATCAATCCCCAAATCTGAATGCGACCCTAGTGTCTTCCCTTAAGACATACCAGGAACATCCAGCTGTGCCAAGAGGAGAGCTCATGCAGAATTGCTGCTCTCATGTATAGGCCACCTTGTTACCCTCCCTTGCTTTAGAGAGGATAGTTTTGCTTATTTTCCTGAAACTGCAGGGCCAAGATTTCCACAAACTTTAGGGACACTTCTCAGTTTGGCTTCCCAGAGTGTTTAAGGAAGATTCCTACCCTGGAATATGGGCCCCCTACCTTCCCTGCCAAAGTCACTGGGGTTGGCAGGGAAGGGATGGAGATGAACAGTTGGGGTTGTGAGGAGAAATGCTAACCAGACAGGAACCCGCGGAGCACTGAGCAAGCTTTGTCCAGTCTGAATGTGATGACGTCTGGACTGTGAGATGTAGTGAGACCTGTAGAAAAATCCTTGGTGTGTTTGATAGACAGCCAAATCCCCATCGGTCAGCCTCCCAGTAATATGCCATGTACAGCTGGCATTCCATGGCTAGAGAAATGAGAACAGAGAGCAGGCTTAGAGGGCAATAACCAGCACCCTTAGGACTGCCTGGTATGGGATGCGTGGTCTGTGAAGGAGAACGGGCTGTATTCAGTGTCACAGCCACTGTCAGCATCACAGCCGCATCCTGCTCTGCCTTGGCTCCAGGCGCAACGCTGGGGCAGCCCGTGGGATTTTCTCATCGCTGGGGTCACTGCGGAGGACCTGGTGACTGGTGAGGATATGGACTTGATGAGAGAGTGATGAACCCTGTCCGTGTCTTTCACCGTCAGCAGGAGGGTGTGGGGGTGGAAGCAAAGCATGAGGCTGCAAAGAGGAGAAGCAGAGATGATGAGCAGGCATTGTGCAGGTTGCCTGCAGTGCTGCCTGACCCTGAGGCAGGCTCCAGCTGCCAGGTGAGGAGGAGCAGGTGCTGCAGGACCACACAGGTTCTCCAGTCACATCACCCATGTACCAAGTACGCCCATCTGTAGAAAACTGAGGGAAACAGTTTTGGTTGAATGCTTGCAAAAAAACCCCAAAACAAAACCCAAACCCAAAGCCAGTGGAAATACACTGTATTTTTGTCACCAGTAGTTCATGCCCAGCCTGGAGACATCTCAGCTTGGTGATGTGGTGACTTCCCTGGGACAGTGCTTGCATCAGGACTGGAGACCGCTGCTGCCCATGTTCCCTGCACTTTCATTTTCTGCAGGGAAAACCCAAAGAACTCTGTTTAAAAACCAAAGAAATCTGACAGCAGCTGGAGAAGAGCCCAAAACATTGAAATCCACAATCAGCGTAGGAAAGGAACAAAGAGAGAAATTATGGCACGCAGTCCTGACACAGCTATTTCTTGGCAGGAGACGACTGCCTGTGCATCTCAGATAACTTCCCAGAGAAAGTAAGCACTATCAGAGCTAAGCGGAGAGGAGCGACGAGCTTGGAGACAAAGGCCCCATCTTTCCGCTGACCCTTGAGGGAAAACTGATGTCCTAGCTGCCCAGACTGGTACGTCTGACCAGCTTGCCTCCCGATGCTTTCCAAACCTCCTCAGTGGTGAATGGGGAGCTCTGTCTCTCCACCCTGCTGTCTCAGATGAAATCAGTGGCTGCAGGAGGCAACACCTCCAGGAGCAGAACTGAATCTGACAGCGATGCCATCACTTTGCTCCCTGAACTTTGCTCCCTGCTATCTGATGATGAGAAATCATGGGCTGATACTATCAATCCCAGCTGGACACACAGCCTTACAGTTGGCTCTTCCTGATTTTTAAGTACTTAGTCATGTTATCTGAGCATACTTAGTGCTCACCTGATATGTGTGTCCGGGCCTTTTTCATTCTCTGGCAAGGAAAAAGTTGACATATTGCTTTGACTGTAACTGTTAAAAGGAGTTTGCCTTTGGGCTAAAACAAAACCTCAGGAAATCCTTAAAAAAACTCCCAGCAGTGTCAGAAAAGTGACAAGAGACTGAAGCAAGGGCTTTATAATGGAGTGACTCTTCCAATCAATTGGTGTGAGTTAATTAATTAATTGCTGCAGTTGCAATGACATTCCCTCTGGCTGAGTAATCAGGAAATCAGCCACCTGAGGCTCTTAGGGAGTTAATTGCCTTAAACTTTGTTAAAGCAGAACGATAATACCATTTAAAAATGCCATCAATGCACATTTCTTGTCTTTTGGGATCTTGCAAACCAATTCTTCATTTTGCAGAGCAAAACCTTTAGAGTTTTACTTGGAACAACTGAGTAATGGAGACAGATGAGGTAGAGAAACAGAGAGCAAACTGTGAAATACAAGTTCTGTATCATCTGAAGCAGGAGCTGCGCTGGTGAATTTGAAATACCCTGAAGCACTCTCCAAACTTTCAGTGTCCATTCAGACTCCTGTCATTTCTTCAGTGGTTTTTAGGTCCAGCAGGGAGTGGAGTTTCCCTACACTCTTAGAGTCACTCTTCTCTTTTAAGCCTGGTATGGAAACCCTTTTCTTTCGTTTAACCTGATTTTATCTTAAAGAAACATTGGCAGAAATGAGAGAGCTATTCTGGGAAGCAGAGAAACCCTCCTTCCTCCCCTTTCACAGCTACCTATTTCTCAGGCTGAGGTTGAGCTTCTCTGTGCTTTAGACCTCCCTCCCAAGTGAGCTCTTTGAGACCTTTGGAGGTTGGTCCTCAATCGGTGGAAGCGGGTATTTTTGGCTAGAGCCCCTGCGGGTGTCTTTTTAAGGAGGCAAAGCGCAGGCCTTTGAAAAAACATCAAGCTGTCCTGAAGCAAAGCTAGCCCTGTCCCAGCAGTGGCAGAACCACTGCCAGGTGAGTGAAGGCTCAACCTGTTGTGCGTCCGGCTGTCTGCCGCTCAGGCTGTCCGTCTCTTGTGTGCTCCCTGCACACTCGGCTGCTTTGTCTGTGGCTGCAACACTGCAGTTTGCTCCAGGCCTTCGCTTCTCCTGCCCGGGGCTCCCATCTGTACCCTGCCAGGTTTTGACTCTCTGCCAAGTGACAGAGGAGGGTGGGGGGAAAAGAAAATTCCCCACTCGGACTTCAGCACTCTGAGGACTCCCTAGCCACAGCCTGCTAGAAAACGTCACCTTTTCTTGATGTTTCTAATTAGAAACGACCCTCAAAAAATGAGATAGAATAAAGAAACCAAAGGAAGGAAACAGCTTTGTCGCTCCAAAGTTCATCATATAGGAGACAGTAAGTGCATCTAGAAGAAATAGACATTGAGGACCCAATGATATCAATTCCAATCATGTTTATCACAGTTGTTTTGCAATGGTTATTTCTACTTTTTTTTTTCCTCATAAAGCCCTAACCCTCTGAATGCATTATAGCATAGTCTCAGGGTTTGTTAAAAATGAAAAGACAGCCTAGCCCTTCAGAAGATGGGAGAAAGCTTGAAATCGTTAGCCCTACAGCCTCAGAGAATAAAACCAAAAGAGGCTTACATTTTAAATGATACTTTTAAACATTCCTGAGATTTTATAGGGCCAGATTAATAATTTTCTTATTGCTTGAGTCTGGCAAAACTAGTATTTCCTTCCTTTACCAGCGCTCCTGGTCCCCGAGGGCCTTTTGGGGAGGTGACTAGGGGTTGGGTGTCTCAGATCTCCCCGCTGCAGCCCTGACATGGGCTCCCAGTGAGGGACACCGCAGTTCTCAGATGCAAACCGCCGTTTGTCCCTTCTATCTTATATCTTATCAGTCACTTCGTGTGTGAGGGCATATTATTAAATATAAATACAAACCCCAGGCACACATTTTTATCCTTAAGTAATAAAATCTAATGGAAGAATTTACAGTCATGGGTTATAAAGCAATAATAGTTGTAAAATCATTTAGCAGGGTTCAAATACAGGTGAAAGGAGAAGTTCAGAAGTTCAGCACCTAAATACGTTTCCTGGCAGTTTCCTATGACAAACAGCAAATCCCCTATTGACATGGTACCAGTAATGAAAGCCCAGAACTCCTCTTGGCTGCTCCAATTGTATTTTTGAGTTCATGGCTTGTTCAGTTTTATCACTTTTTAAGCACACTTTCTACAGGTCAGGTTATTCAGAGGGATAGTAGTGAGGACTGACTGAAGAGGCCACTGCATAGACAAGAAGAATTGAAATTTATGTACGGTGCCACTCCAGCCCCATGAAGAGGGAATCAACTTTCTACCTGAAATATAACACACAAAGTACCTCTCAGATAGAGACCACTGGCACTACCTGGAGGGAAATGGGTGGTGCAAAGAGGCCTGGGCATTACTGTTCTTGGCAGCTAGTGCTCCTCTAAGTTGATGTAGATTACATTGTCATTAAAATGCTTACATGTATATTGCTTATATTGCAGTTTCTGCCATTTCTAGCAAGTAACTTTTTCTAGCAACCACTGCTTACTACATACATGCAGCCATTCTAAATTGGGCAACAACTTTGCTAAATGTCTTCATCATGCCAAAGCATAAAATACCTGTTCTGTCCTTAAGAGACTGAGCCTATCTTCTTGTGCCTCTGTTGCTTATTGGTTTAAGAATGAAAGCAACTAAAATCTAGGCCTCAAAAAAATCACATGAATAACATCAGGGGGCTGACTCTAAACTCCAGGTCCCTCTTGCCATGTGGTGCCAGCCCAAAGCACTGAGACAGGAACCACTTAGGAACCTCACAGCCGTTGTTAGTTCTGCTGCTGCATTACTTAACATCTCACCTGAACTTTGCCCTAATGATGAAGGCAGATAATAAGTTATAAAGTTGCTCACTGGATAAGAAGATAACTTTGCCCTATGCTTCATTTCATAGTTATTTTTTAAAAAAAGAAGTGATTAGAAGGTGTGAGAGCTACTAATAAACAGAGTGTACTTTCTCTCCATAAAAAAGGACTCAATTTGTCAGAGAGCATTTCTCAGAGGGCTTGTAGAAAGGAGATAGCTACGATACGTGCAATACAAGAACTTTAGCATTTCTTGGTCCTTGACACTTTTAATTAACCTGGGCAATCTAAACTACTTACAGAGAACCAAGGCTATGCTCCCAAACAAGGCCAAGTTACTGCCATATCTGAAGAAATACTACCATTTCCTCAAGACCAATCAAAGACTCATGTTGTTCCTGAGAATTTAGGAGGTTCCCTGTCATAGTAGTGTGCATAAAACTTATCTATAGGGCCTATGCTGTTACGGAAACAGGTTGCCATTTTGTTGTTGTGATATTTCCACACACTGGGATGCCGTCTGTGCTGAAGCAGGCAGCCAAACAGCTAATCTTCAAGCAAACATACAACTAGGCCTTCTGCGCATATGAATGCATTATCTTTTCCCGTTGTCCTCCTCTGCACTAACACCGCAGTGGAGAACTGGGGAATGAGCTGCCCAGAGCAGCTTTCTGATGGACTGCTGGGGGGTTTAGAGGATGCCATGGCCAGGCAGCGGCTCAGAAAGGTGTTGGAACCTTTCACTGGCAGAAGTGAGGATGGCATCCCTGTTCTGCTTGGGGGAGGCTGGGAGCAGGCAAAGGGTTTCTCACATGGCCAGACTGTCCTTTTTGGGTTTGTTTGGAAAAACATCTGAGAAAGTTTTAGTTCTGGAGGCATTTAACACATCGTTAGTTTTACTTTCTTTTGCCTGCTTTGCTCCCTTTGCCTTCCCTCATTCTTTCTTCCTTTAGTCCTAACTCCCAGTGTGAGTTGTTTTTCCTTTGCCCAACCCTTTCCTCAAGGACAGGTCACACAAAGTAAGCACAGAGTCACTGGCTGGAGAAAAAGGGTATCCCTGTGTATTGCCCCCATGCTGTACCCAAAATAGACCTCTTCTGAGAGTTTATGCAGCCTTGCCTGCAAAGAAATGGTGCTGGACAGAGAGTAAGCTTGCCAGGCCAGTTCCTTGGAAACCAGGGAAAAAAAATCTGCATTTCGGCTGCCTGGAGGCCCTTGGTCCCTCTCTCTGTGTGCCACCTTCTGTTATGTGCCAGTGCTCCTGACTGCAGCACCTCCCAGCCTTGCTTAGAGAGGATCATAGGCTGAGAAACGGACAGATCAAGAATCGTTGCCTGTCTGGGATGGCAGATCAATAAATTGGGCTTCTGGTGCAGCAGGGTAAATCTCAAGAGGATGGTTTCTTGGGAAAAGATCCCGAGCCCGGTTTTCAGGGGTGCAAGCAGACTGAACTGTATTGGTGCCAACAGAACTCTGTCCTTGCAGAGCAACAGAGAGCCTGGCCCTGCATTCATCAGGGAACTGATTAACCCCATAACCGCTTGCTTCCTGACATTAATTATCTACCTGTGTTTTTGCCCTCTTTTTCTCATATATGCCTTTACCTACCTTCGGTAAAATCTTCCAGCTGGCTGTAAGATTTCTCAGTGCAGTCAGATGTCCTGAGACTGTACCCTGGGAGGAGAAGGCAAGCAAAGCCATCCACAGTTTGCATCCCCCCTGGGATCTCCAGGTAGCCTCATTTCCCCAGGGGAACAGCTAAGCTCTCTAAGCACTACTGCATGAGGCAACTGGGACAAAACAGCTCCTGCAGCTTCATAAACAGCCAAGAAGCAGCACCACACTCATGAAGGCTCATGTGCTCAGGGCAAATGCTTATAGAACAAATTTAACTCCGACTCAAGCAGATTAACAATTGGTTGCAGCATTTTATCCACATCCTTGTTGCCCCCCAGGACATCATGAGCCAGTGAGAGATCTGTTGACAGCACAAGAGCTCAGACCTTACCAGCTCAGCAGTAGCTCTTATCACTGTGGACGTCAGAAACTGCAGGTGGAGATCAGTGGCATGTGCTGGGGCTTGCGGGGGTTTTAATTCCTAGCCTGGCAGATGTCAGATACAGGGGGAAAGCTCACTGGCAAGGAGAAAACAAGAAAGCATTATAGATGGGAACAACAGATATCTAATCCCTTCATCTGCCAGGCTCTTTGTGGTGGATTCCCAAGGAAGGAATTAGCAATGGGTCAGTTTAGCATACAAAAATTAGCTCTCCCTGCAATCAGGAAAGACTCTGTATGGGGTGGCTTAGAGCAACTAAAATGGAGCCCATGTCTTTGCAAGGCCTGTAGAGAGAGCCTGAGGTTGCATATAACATGTGAGGTTACGTGCCAGCCACAGCACCTCCAGGGCTCCTGATATCCTGATACTTTAAAAACGCCAGGTAGATGAATGCAAACTGCATCACACTTACAGTAAATGCTAAGAATGCATTATACAGTGCTGTTTCTTAGGAAACTGAAAAAAAAACCATTACACCTTTCTTCACTAAGGAAGACAAGAAAATTTTTCTTAAAGTATAGACACAGAAGCAGAACTTAGAAAAGTTGGTTAACTGCAAGCTATATACTGTGGTCTCAAAAGGGGATGGCAATTGTGGCAAAGTTTATCACTTAGCCCTGAAATGGTATAGCAGTGGTTCCCATTGAGGCACTTGAGGGTTAAACATTTTTATGGGCCACCTTATTTTTCCTTATTTAGCTCCATGCTCCATTTCAGCCCCGCCAACACCCTGGCTGGTTTACTACCTCTGTCAAATAATGTCTTGGAACTCTGGAGTTGTTAGGAGCCAGTGTATAATTGTAAATGAGTTAAGCCAGTCAGGAATCTAATTGCTGCTAAATGACTCAATTGTCTCATACAGGTAGCAGGAAGGTCTCTCTGATCCCATCCTAGGTGTGTAGTGCAGGACTGGAGTCATGCAGCAGGTATTTGAGAAAAAAAAAATAATGCAAAGGCCACTAGCCTACCTGGCTGGTCAGATACTCATTCCCAGCCTGTGGAGCTAACTGGCCTTCCTAAGCTTTTTAATAAGCTGGCGCTGCTCAGCAGGTCTGGGAAGCACTTACCTTCAGGAACAGGACATGGATAGCAGGTACTCTTTCCAACTCAGCCACACTCCCCAGCTTCCATGAAAATCCACATTATTTGTATTTTGCAACCTTTATTTCCTGATACCCTGGCACTGACAAGGAGCTTTAAGTGCAGCTCCATGCAGATTGTGTAGCATCTGCAGGTCATTGCTAAATTGCACTTTCTAATTAGCACCTGCTCTGCTGCCTGGGCTGAGAGGGAGCTGGGATCCTCCTGAGCTGTTCCCAGGTAGTAAAACCTGTGCATTGTGCAATTTGATGAAATGAGCTCCCTGTTCCCTGTTTTTTCACCTAATGAGTAGGGCAGGGTAGAGCTAGCAGCTACAGGAGTAGATATCTCCTGGGAAAGCAGTGGGGCAACTAACTGTCCAGCTCCATGCACTGACCTGTGTATCTCCCCTTTTCTTTATAAGGAAATAGTAAAAAATTGCAAGAGTGAAGCCAGGCTCTAAGGTAGGGTCATAGCTTGTAAGAGGTGCTGCTCTGGGAATGTAAAAGCAAGGACTGGTGTGGTGTATGTCATGCATAATGCTGTTCCTGGCAGTGCTCAGAGTGTGTGATTTCGTACCAAGCTTCCCCAATGACTGCCAGTCCCCTCTAGGTGTTCTGCCTCACCAGCCGAAATATTTAGGAACAGCAGCTGTTCCTGAGAGGTCCAACTACTCTGTGCCAGGCTGTGTTTCTTGGTATGTGAGGAGACGCAGAAGTATTGCATACAATTTCTGCTTCAGTTAAGGGGCAAATAGCAGACTGAATGGCCTTTCAGATGTCAAGAAGCTCAAGATGTGGGTCAACACATGGTTAAATATATATTTTGCAAGGGAATATTCCAACACTCAGAAGACCACAGTTTTGTTTTATTTCTCTAAGGCATTTTTGACTTGCATGGGAGCATTGCCACAGTGGTGGGCAATGCAACCATTGCTTAGAGCAAGTGTTAAAGTTATTGAGTTTTTTAGTTGAATTTTTTCACAAGGAAAAAAAAAAGTGATGTAAAAGGTACGATAAAACTTCAGTCTATAATAGGATAAATGGGGCAATGCTTAGATTAAACCATATTACTGAAGCAGCATTGATTCTGGGTGGGAGAACTGCACGCAGTTGCAGAGCTCAGCAATAGGAAGGCAGCTGTGATGCCTTCGGTTAATGAACACATTCCTGCTGTCATCAGCCCAGGCACTGCCTTTATGCTACCCAGCTAATAAGGGAGAACAAGGTTGCTTTGAGTTTTTAATATAGCTCCTATCTTATGTGTTGCTTCTGTCTGAGTTTGGCTTTGAGCGTCAGGTACTTTTCTAGCCTCAGAAGAAAACTCTGGGGTTTTGAAGCCATTCCTGCTTGGGGAAAAGAAGCCATTAGCGGAGCCTTGTGCGGGAGCTAGCATTCACGCAGGGTGGTGGCATTCTGCTCATTGTGATGCTGCGAGATGTGGCAAGATAAATCATTTTAATCACAGAGCCAGCGGAGAATGTTGTTTTCTCCCCTCAGATTTCCAGATGACCCAGGTGTAACAATGAAGGAAATAATCCCTTGAAAGGACTTGTAGCTGCTTCAGCAGCAAGATTTAATATACCATAGGATGGAAATATATGGGAAGCATCTGTCAATGTGTTGGCATTTTAAAACAAGGAGAGGAAAAAGAAATAAAAAACAACCAACAAAGAAACACCCAAGTGGACAAAATGGAGTCTGGCTGCAAAAGACCATCCAGAAAGGACGTTGCTTTGCTTTTCTTTAGATTTCTCAGTCCATAGACTCACTCTTTGTTGTCCTCTTGTTCTGTGCTAACTCCTCAATGATCCCAGGAGACTCTGCCTGAAATGTCAGAGGTCAATTTACAGCAGGGCTATCCCAGGAGGCTTTGTAGGAAATCCAGGAAGTGCCCTGGAGGCTTTCAGGTACTTTGATTATTTTCCTGGATGAGGCAGCCCTCTGAGGAGAAAGGCTGAGCTGAGGCAGTGCTGTGCGAGAAGGCACAGAGGGGTGGATGGTAGTCCACAGCCAAGGCACCGTGCATCTCTGAGGAGACCAGGCGCTGGGCAAATGCTGTCCTCCATTTTTGGGAATCCTTGCCCACCTAGCGGTGCCAGAGTGAGATCACCAGGAAGGGAACCCAACATCTAAATCGTGTAAAATGGTTCCAAGTTTGTCTAAGTGGTAGACTTTCTTAGTGAACATGGACTGTCTTTCCACAGGAAAGAGCTGGTGGGGGGAAACTCTTCCCAACATGCCCACTGCTCCCTCTCCCAGCCTGGAACTTGGTTCTCTGATGAAAGGCTTCCTTGAACAGGGGGATGAGGTCACATGAAAGTGAATACAAACCTGTCAAGAAGAAGGTAATAGACCAGAGTACAGCCAGCTACTTCTTGGAGTACATGCAGAGTAATCTGTATGCCGGCTACTAATCTCTTAGGTACAGTAGTTGCTGGAGAAACTCTCATTTTCCTAAGCTTATCTAGTTGATTTTTCTGAATCTCTAACCTAGGAGCAAGACGCAGGTGACCAGCCTGGGGGGTGAGAAGCAAGATCCTTCGGGGATCAGCCAAGGAAAAGGGACTTTGGTTTCTGTTCAGAAATAGGTTTGGTCTAGACACCACCAGAAGGATTTCTACTTGTCTTGTATTTAGACAGCAAAACTCATCTTTGTCCGCAGAGGAACTCTGAGGCCTACCTGACTTTCCCAGAGTTTTCTCAAGTCGATCTTTAATTGACGCATCGACCTCAAAATTGATGCCCTGTGTAAGGAGAGATTTTATGCAGTAAAAGTACGGGCAAGAGGGGAGTAAGAAACCGTGCATATGACACAGGCACGCACAGGCAGTGTCCAGGGAGCCATCCATGGGCCACCTGAGCCGAGGGGAGGATGTCTTTGCTCAGGTGCAGCTCCTGGGCGAGTGTGCCTAAGTGGCTCGCAGCCTGAACCTGGCTGGTGGCTCACCGGGTTTTCGCTCTGCATTGGCCAAAACTAAACATACCTTGACTGTCACACCAGCTTACTGTGAGGTGGCATTTAGCAGCTCCATGCTGCGTAAAAATGTCGGCATGCTATTTGGCTCTTTTGGAGCTGAAGGAAGAGGTCCTATCCCTGAGAGATGTAATCTGTTTGATTTATTTAGCACCTGCGCTCCTGCTTTTAATTTTGTTTTTTACGCTGGGAGCTTGTAATGAATTTAGTGAGTTAAAATCAGATTTTCAAGCGTGGCTCTTCACTGCCAGCAGAAAAGAAAAGAAATCATCAAGAGTTTCTTGTCTACTGCTGGAAAATACTTTCCATCACCCCTAGGGAACTGTGTCTACTGGAGGCTGTGAGTGATTCTGGAAGCAGCAGGCAGGCAAATCACTTATTTTATTAGCTATATTTTGCAGCCCAGTATGTTTGTACAGTAACTGTATATTTTGCATAAAGTCAATGGCTGATGCTGTGCTTTTTATCATGGACTGCTATTTTTTACAGCTGCTCTTTTAAGTGTCAGCACTGAGCATTTGTTGGTGTCATCATCTGCACTTTACGTTGCTATGTGCGGTGATATAACTGTTCCAAAGCTTTGTACTGTGACAGAGGTGTCACAGTTATTTGGGAGAGATGGAACCACACTTTGAACATTTTTCACTCTTTGCATGGCCACATTTATGGCATTTGTAAAATTCTGTGCAGTTTTACAGCATTTGTAAAGTAGCGTCATTTTATGGCAGTTGGGAAGCGCTGTGATTTCAATGAAAAATGGACTACACTGATTTCAGTGGGAGAGTTTTCCAATGCCACTGAGGAATGAAAAACACACCCAAACTTTCTGAGCGTAGCAGAAAACTCTTTTGAGGACAGCAGCAATTAAAGTGTTTTCTGCCTTTGGCATGTAAGTGATTATTCTTTCAGTGGTAAACAGTATTTGCTGCTTTGCATGGTATGTGTGAGAAAAGAGTGCAGCAAGAAAACCTCTGTAGTTAAGAATTTTAATAAAGCAGAACCTCAAGGAAATTATAAATTTATATTCACACACATATGTATAGGAGTAATCATGTTCAAAGGCTGCCAAATCCCTTACGTCGATAATGGTAAAATTTAGCTCTGTGTAAAGGGCCAGAGAAGGGGCTTTGAGGCTTGTCTGTGCTTAGTATCTTCCACGTTAATTTGTCCCTATTTGCAGGATGTTAATGCTCCTGTTTGTCAGAATTAAACAGGAGTGTCATTAAATACTGCAGTCATTTTTATTCTTTGCAGCTGTGTAACCTTCAATAACTATGGACAACTCCCCCCACCTCACCTTCCCTTCTTGCAGGCTTCATTCTTAGCCATAATTGGAGAAAAATCCAGAGAGTGGGTGGAGGTGAGGTTTGTTAGAGCTGCTAATTAGCTGATGCCATCACATCAGAATTACAATCCAATTCCTTGGAGAACTCCGGAGCCTTTTCTCCCCAGCTCTGAGACACATGCTGAATTTACCCTCAGAAAACAGAGGCAGGTGATTAGTGCTGACACCCTCCAGTTCCTTCACTGAACAGTCTGGCACAGGGTGGTTGCTTTAAGGGCCTCTTTCAAGGTTTGGTGTTTGGTTTTTTTTTTCTTTTTTTACTGAGAAGATTCTCAGACTAATTCAACTGAATGTGAAATTTGATGAGTGAAATTTCCTCTCCAGAGCTTCTCATTTTGGGAGGAAGGGAAAAATAACAGCAGCTCTGCTGATGATAAAATTCTATTAGAGTTGAACTACCATTGATTGCTTTGATTTCATTTGTGTTTATCTTTTAATTAAGCTATCCTCATCTGATTTTTAATTTTTTTAAAAAGATTTTTTGTCCTCTTTCTTTTTGTATGATTCAAGAGCAGGTGTTCTGTGAGCCTGAAAAGGTATGGTGCTGCATCTTTTATTTACCATGCTGGATGGTGAAGACGGCCTTCTAAGAAGACAGGAGATATATATACACATATATAAAAACCATATGTATATATAAAAGAATATATATAACACATATATATAGATGTTAAGATATATATATATTACACTGAGAATGGTATCATGCCTGATACAAGCATTGCAGAGCCATTGTTTTGTGGCCCACATTTAGGGTAGTTATAGTATACAGTATAACGTAGTTTCCTTATAGAATGTATGGAGAGGTTTTGGCATGCTTGAAGTCCAAAAGCCCCTACCACTTAAACATGGTACATAACCTGTCTCATATGTGGGATCAGCCAGCATTGCAGAGGGTATGTGTCACCACCAGCACTGAGGGTGTGATCTTTGCCACTGCTGCAAATCCCAGGCAAAAAGTCACGTCTGGACCTCAGACCTATTGGTTACAGCTCTTATCCACCAGGACGTGTGCTCTAAGTTTTCTCTGTCTGGAGGAAGATGGGATGCAGAGCTCTGGTACAGGGGAAGAGGGTAATCCCTTTTCAGACTGGGTCACGGTGCAGGCAGGAATGCAAAGGCTGAAGGGTCAGAAGGAGAGCAAACGTCAAAGAGCCCAACCAGGACCTAGTGGTCATGGTAGTCTGCTGGGAGTAGCAGGACAGAGGATTGTCTCCCTGATAGGCATCCTCCCCATGGAAAACAAAGGCACAAGCTTAATTTTGTTCCTAGTAAATATTCATACTAAGAACCAGTTACTGCATAGCAGTGCAATAGAACATCTCCTGGGCTAGTGCTGTCTGCTGCGACAGATCTTACAAGAGCTGAGAAGACTTGGCTTCCCAGAAGAGGAGGAACTAATTTTCATAGCTCCTTCAGCACTATTCAGCACATTGTAACATGAGTACAGATTTAACTTTATTAAAGCAGCATTTCTAAGGTAGCTCAGCTAAACACAGAAAACACAAGACACCACTGTGTGCTGTTGTTTTCATAAGGACAGCAGCTTTAATATTGGAGAGCAATAAATTGCTTGGAATTATATTAAGTCCTGGAACACTGTGCTAATGCTGGTCTGCACTTGAGTAACTCCCAGTGCAACATCAACAGGCTGTAGTTTTGTTCAGTGAGTAGGTGTTAGAAGATTTTTTTTCCAGCATATACCACTCGGTTCTGCCAAGTATGATGGATTGATGTCAGCAGGGACTGAACAAGAACTCCACAACCAGACTCACTGTCCTTCTTGGAGCCATCCCTAACACCCAGTTACAAATCACCGAACAGCGGATTTTTACAAGGTATAGGTCAGAAGGCAGTGTTTGCCACCCTGATTGTTTTGTAACCGGTCATAGGAAATTACTTGGTTTATGTGTAGTTTGTGGGTTTCAAAAGTCAGCAGAGGCTCGTGACAACTTTTGGGGACCCTTTTGGATATTTGAGGCTTAAAAATGGATCTGCTTTTCGCATAAGACGGCTTGCATCCACCTCAGACCTTAGTCAGGCCTCAAAGAGTCTGGGTGAAAAGTGGGTGGACTGTGACTACCCAAGGAGGCAGGCGCTTGTGTAGGATGAGGAGATACTATGATGTGTTGTTCTGAAGTAGGCGTAGGGAGGAGGCTGTGACTGAAGGCTTTGCACAGAGGAGGAAAGGATAGTCCTGGTCATGGAGGGTTCTGGTGGCCAAGGAGACATCACAACTAGAGGATGATGCCAAAGACAGAGAGGCAGACATTGAGAAATGACAGCATATTGGGTTGTTTGCATAAGCTGGAAGAATGCACAGGAATAACCTGATGCACATAACACAACATGGAATAATAGCACATGCCGCAGACATCCAGTGCTGAGTATCTGAGCAGTCTTTCATACTGGGCTGCATGTTCATATGGGGGTAGATCCAGTGTGGTTAAGTTTGTGTTCTTTTGCTCCCAGTTTCTGTAAAATAATCAGTTTTATCAGTGCAATTTATCTTTTGGCCCAGTAGACTCTAAACAGTTTAATTCAAGAAGTGCACACATACATATACAGCCACATTTAAAACCACACGTACACTCATCAGATATAGCTATCTGTGTATTCTATTGCTGTCTTTTAGTAACATAAAACATAATTAGATAATAAAACACTTCCTAGTCTGGTCAAGTTTTTTCCTTCAGTCAAGGAGAGTTTATAGCTCTCTGCTCTGCATGGCACAAAGGATTCTTACCCTCCTCACCATTCACCCCTCTCCAGTGATGCTCTGCGCAATGCCACAGGCAAAAGCTGAGTAAAGAAAAAACGATCAAGGTAGCTAAATCAGGCACTGAAAAGGGTAGGAAACCTCAAGAGGGTGGAGTGAATCCTCAGCTCTGCCTCCTTTTGTGCTTGCGTTGTGACAGAGTCCTTAATTAAATGATTGCACAATGCTTTTTCCCCTGTGGGGTCAGATTTCATTGAATGGACGGGATGGAAGGACTCACTGAAAGGCAGGCCGTATGCAGGACTTGTTTTATTCTCTTTATTGTTAATTGGGAGCTTTCAGGCCTTAGCTGCTGCCTGCTCTGGTGTTAAAAATGTTCCCAGCCCAGTGGGCCCTCTGCATTGCTCCACCTTGGGGGTGCCTGAGCCCCACAGCCTCATGTCATGTTGCAAGGACATGCAACCCCTGTAGTGCAGGCAGGAACTGGGGCAGAGGCTGGCAAAGGCTGGGAGCACTCCTGAGATTGGCACGCCTCTGTCAAATTCTGGGGATCTTATTTTTGCAAGCAGGCAATGCCAAATGGGGCTGTAGTGTGATCCAGCCAAGCCAGCCATGCGGAAAAGGAGTTTTGCATGAAGGAAACCTGCAGTTCAAGCCACTAGCTGAGCATCTCATAGAAAAAGCTAGGGCCAAGACTGCCCCTCACTCTGCCTCTTTGTTCCTGTGCAGTCCGCTGCTACCCACCCATCCTGGCTCCAGGAACCCACTGGGATCACCTCCGGTTGCACCTCCCTGGCTCCCCAGCAGAGTGTCCTCACCCAGCCAGCCTCTTCTGCCTGTGTTAGTCCTTGTCCTATTTTGCCTCTCCAGCCCCAGCCCCTCCCTGCCCCCACACCTCCCCTGGGGTATTTGCTCTGGTTATTAAGCTCAGGGCAGGTTGCTTCACCCTCCACATCTTACCACTGAGGCGGCAGGGCATTTAGAAACCAAGGGAAACAGGCTAACATGAGAGTCTGGGCCATGTGTTGTTCACAGCAAGCCAAGAACTGAGCTTGCAGCAGAAGTCATGCTGAGCCATCAGAATAAGCATTGCTGGGAACCATCAGCTCCACAAGGAAGGTAATTGCTATAATCTGAAAGACACAGAATAAACCTGTGCAAAGCAATACTTTTCAAAGACAGATACTTTGGCCAGATGACAGTAGTTGGTGACAATGACAGCAAACCACACGATTAACAGAAAAGGCCACCTCCGTGCCAGATTTCAAGCTCCTGGTTCAAGTGCTGTTCTCAAAAGGGTGCCAGAATTTGGCACCATGAGCAAAAGAGCGTACTTTTCCCAGCCTCAAGGACTGAATTGCTTAGATTTAAGACATTGGCCTGAGGCAGACAGATAACATAGAAAAACATTAACTTTTGAAAGTTTAAATTTGGTAAAATTAAAAGCGACTGAGAGCAGGGGAATTGCACTGAAGAGTGCTTTAAAATGCCATCAATAAAAGATGGCCCAAACAACTGTGATGCAGGCTGAGATTTAAGACCCCTTGGTGGGGACCTGCTTTTTCTTAACTATAAGGAGGATAACCCTGGGAATCATATGCCAGAACCTGAGCACTAAACATCTATCTGCTTCTCCTCTGGGTGAATGAAGGAGAGAGCCCCTCCTGAGTATCTCCTTACACCAGCAACCATTTAATGGCAGTGAGGAGGTGTTTTGCACTGCCTGGTGCGCCTGAAAGAATGCACACCTATTCCTGCCTGGGAAATCCTGTCAGCATGGGACAGCCCTAAGTTCAGAGCAGCAAAAAGAGATTAGCTGAGGGAATAAAGCAAAAGTAGCAGCAGCATTTGTTCTGTTAATGCGTGAGGGAGATGAAAGGAGAGGGGGAACAGAAAGGCTTCAGAGAGTGGAAAATTAGTGGCAGGCAAGGCTGATACTGCTGAGAGCCCCTAAACATTTTCCTAGCCTCAGTAGACACAAACAAAGCAAAGGGTACTGTCCCAAAGTCAGGAACATGCTTCCTGCAAAGGAAGAAAGAAAAGTGTCAAATTGGCTTTTCCTGTTGTTGAGGAGCAGACAAAATGTCTCTTTTCTGCTATTAGAAGCATTAAATACCATTAAAAGCTGTCAAGGTCCGGGGTCTGTAAGGCTGTAAGTAGCAGCATCTATATTTAATTGAAGGTGATGAAGGATTCAGTGAATTTCTGTCCTGTAAGCTTGACATCAGCTGTGTGACAAAGACAAGGAACACAATGGCAAAGAATGTGACTGTAAGAGTTTTGAAATGCAGAAAAAGAGGCAGCTGCTATGAATTCCTGGCACATGGTTGCTGGCTAGTACTCTTTAATTGTTTAACAGGCTGCAGATCATTCAAGTGGCCAACGGGTACCACTTGATATGCTGGTCCCAGAAAGGGTTGCAGCGCCAGTGCAAGCTACCCCGTGAGGGGATATCCTCTCCCTGAAATGCCTCTGAAAGTGGCTGTCTGAGTAATGAATCATTTGCTACTTTGAGACACAGAGGATTTTTTTTTCTTTGAGATGATTAAAAAAAATAAATCTGGGTTTCCTTTTAAAGCATTTCATCTAAACCGCCATTGTGACTTTGACACCAGGTTCATTTTTGATCAAACTCCAGAGTCCTTTCAGAAACTCCATCTCTGAAGAGCTGAAATAAAAGGCATTTTCTCTTCCCGCCCTCTCCATTCTGCTGGGCTTCAGGAGGTCAGGGGATGAGTTTTTATTGCTAGCCACTTGAAAACAAAATTAGTCTGTGCAGGTATCTTTGGATAAACACTGTAAATAATGGATTTCAGCAAAAACAAGAACACGTCATGGAAATGGGGTAGAAACTGTCCCAGGAGCAGAGCAGGTTTGCATAAAGACACATGCAATGAGGAAGTGCCGCAAGAGGGCTTCTTGGAAGAGCTGAGCTCTCCTGGTTTGAATAAGGCCCACCTGAATTACTCTGATGACCATTATGTTTTGAATTAAGCCCTTATTTACACACAATCTTTTTGGTTGACCTCCCTGAGACATGCAGATGTGGGTGTGTTTGATCCCTGAGCTACAACTGATAGGATTTTCTCGTAACAAAAAAATACACCAAACTACCAAGGGGCAAAAAGGGAGCAGAGCAAGAAAACAGAAGCAGGCACTTAGGCGAGACCTGTAGTCCAGACTGAGGGAGCTGTGAGGTGTCGGAGGAAGAACACTTTGCAGTTGCTTAGCAAATGCAGGTCAGAGCACAGAGAGGGAAAAAGACGGAGAGCTTGGTCAACAAGCATGAAGAACCAGATGTTTGGCTGCTTTAAATCATATTTTTTTTTGACCCAAGGTCTGGTGCATACCTGTTTGGAATTGGAGAGCAGGCAGCAGCCTCTCTCCACACGTTCTTTCTGACTGTGATCAGAACATGTGGTAATCACAGTGAAAAAAAAAAAGAAAAAAGAAACCTTTAAAAATAAACAACCCCCTTCAAACCCCAGCTCTTTTTTCTATCCACCCCCACAAAACAACAGCAGCAACAATAACAGAAAAGCTTTCTAGAGGTCCCTGGGCTCTCTTACTGTGGTACAGTTAAAAGTCATCCAATCTGGAAACTCCACTTAAGAGGAAAAAATACCCCCAAAATGAGATTTTGGTCAGAAGAGCAATCATTGTACACGTATCTACCCACTGGTGTGCACTTCAGTCTGATATGCAGCGAGTTTCCACATTAAATTTTCTAAATAAAAGTTTTTGTGTGGGGTCCTTTTTAAGTCCAGATTTTCTCCAGTACAGTTATGCCCTCTTCCCCTTCAGCAGCACAGGACCCCCTCTCCCAGGTAGCTGATATGTGGGCAAAGCTGGTCCGAACCCTGCCAACTTGCCACACTCCCCATCACCTTCTCCTCGATGCGTATTTACCACCCCCTTTGGACTTTGCCACAGTCTCCGCCCTCTTGATTGGTGCTAATTTACGTTGATTCTCGGACCTTGGTCATCCATCTAATTGGTTTTAATCCAATTGAGAATTTTGCCCTCAATATCTATGTCCCAGACGGATTTACAAGAAAAGATTAAGGGCACCAGATAGCTGTGTGAGCTACAGAACAAGCCAGGTCAGTTTGAGGGCTCGGGGTGTCTGCAGTGTGCAAACATCATTGGCAGGAAGGTGTCTTCCTCGTTACAAAGAGAACTAATTTCCCTGAAATTGGTGGCCTGGCTCACTGAGAAAAGTCAGTGTGAAAATGGAAATCAGGGTCATAAGATGTGGGCAGGAACTGTCGAGGTTACAAGGGGTTTTATGGGGGATTAAAGGATGAAAGTGTCATAAGGAAAATGTAAGTGAAGTGTCACAGAGAGCTATGACACTGCAAAGGGGTCTCCCCCAAAGGAGCTGTAAACCCTGTTGTTTGTGTCATTTGAAATCAGGTGAGGCAAAACCTCTAAGCATCTACCATAAATAATGGCCCTTCATTTTTGTCAGGGACTAGGACATGACGGGAATCTCCCATCACTTGTTTCCGAGATGCTATTAGGCTAATGTGACCTGATCCAGTTGATGGTGGCAGCAGCCTTCCAGGATGTCAATTGACAGGGAGTGCATAGCTCCATGCTGTCACCTCTTATTGCTCCTGTCTTGGAGAAGTGATTCAGATCTGCCTAGGGAACAAAATGTTATTGTGACTGGATTTGAGCCCAAGATCTCTGCCAGGCCCTTTGGATAGAGATGACAACCACACATTTTTGTTCGAGAAGGTGGATGAGTCTGCTGAGAGATGGCCAGGGTGTTTCTGGCTGGCACAAGTTTAGCACACATGCTGGGCAATAAGGTGGACCAGTTCACTCCAAGGCAGCACAGCCAGAACCATGCACCAGCGGTGAGAAATCTGACTCCTTTTCCCAGCCACCTCCTCAGAGAAGTGGATCACTGGTGCTCTATTCCCTCAGCATCTCCCTGTTCAAAACACACTTCAAAACGTTTGCTTTGTGAAAGGTTTCCTGAATTTCAGAGGAAAACAGCTCTATCAATGTTAATAATAGTTTGGGGATTATTGCAGGGAATACCACAGACTATTACTATTACAGAAGTTAGGATGAAACTACAGCTGCATTTCTATACACTGGTCTTATTAGTGTGTGGTCAGCTTCCTTGGATGACTTGTTTCTCTAGCAACTCTTTGACAGGTTTAAGATACATTTATGCCCAAAGCAATCCTCCTATATGACTTAAGGACTGTGGAGTTTAGGGTATCCAAAAGACTGGGTGTGCCCAACCTGGCATTTTATGGATACATCAGAATATAAAACAATGCAAAAACAGCATCCTGGGGACCACCACAGACATGAAACAAGCGAACTTCCTTGTTTCTTGCTTTGAAGATAGGTGGAGGGTGCAGAGGAAGGAAAAGATCTCACTAGTAGATGAGATTGGATGAAAACTGGAAGACTAGGAGGTGTTGGGGTTTATCAAGATGCCAGTGCCAGAAACTGTGCTAATGCTAATTTATTCTGCCTGCACCTCAGAATAAAATTATGAAATTGGAGGAAAACAAGGTAATAGTATTTTCTCTGGGATTTGACCAGCTGTGTATGGATGGAGATGCTTTACATATCCTGAAACCTAGATTTGCTGTTCAGTGGGAAATTCTGAAACTTCATAAATTAACAAGAAAGCACAAACAAAATAATTCTACATCAAACCAAACCCTCCAAGTATTGAACGTGATAACAAAAAAGGAATTGTAACGCTTTGATTTTTCAAGGTGAAGTTGAAGTTTGCTCAGTAGCCATGCTTCTCACTTCTCTGCTCCAAAACAGGGCTTGTAGAGGACCTCAGAGATATGAAGCCGAGCTTCCAGATTCTGGGCAAGCATCATGATGAGTAGGAACCCTGGCCATGGGATTATCAGGCAGACATGTGGAGTGGACAGAAATTAAACAATAACCCTGGCAAGATGCTTGGTTTCTATTAAAAGACTTGTGAAATCAAAACACTCTATATCCTGACCAAGAAAAATTGTCATGTTATGATCATCGCAGAACCTCCTCCATGCTACACAAATATTCCCCCAGGATAAGCTGTCCCAGTGCAGGTGCTGGCTTCCAGCCCTGGTCTACTGGTGCAAAGAGTGATGCTGCATTAACTTTAGATGATTACAATGTCAGTGCCTATATTGAAGCTAATCATTGCATAGGGACAATTCACCCTGCTAAACTGCACTAATGTGTGGACTTCACCTAACCTAGAAGCTTTAGTGTGATCACTTTTTCTCTGTTAAAGTGAGCCCATGGTGCTTAATTCAGGCGTGTGGTGCTGCAATGCAGTCACCTAAAGTTGCATGAGGTGAACACTGTAGGTAGTTCCTGTTGATTTTAATCAGTTGGGTGCTTAAACCCCTTTGTTGGAGCTGAAGTTTAGTCCTGTATCTGGATTTTCCGTCAGATGATAGATAAGATGCCAGGGATGAAGAAGATGTAAAGACCCAAGCAGGTGTGGGAAAGAGGTCTTGTGTGAGACCTGTAGGAGGCAGGACACAGTATATCTGACTTCTGCTGAAGAGTTGTGGCCTGGAGAAATGAAACCCATATAGAGTAGGCTTTATCTTTTTCCCTGCAACAATCAGCTGCTCCCTAGCTTACAGGTCTCCCAAACCTGAAGTACACAGAAAGCTGGTACCAAGACAACAGGAAAGCTATTGATTCACTGTGATCCACTATGTAACTAACAATTAGTGGCTAGAAGAAGGCTGAAGACCTGGCAGCTGCAGTCTGGCCAGAGGGATTTCTTAAGTAAGCAACCTATGCAGAGTCATTAACCTACCTGCACTCCCGTGTGCACAGGACAGCATCCCTGCCAAGGCTTTGGGTCATGATTTGCTTTGCTTTTAGACTGTGTCATGAAAGGCTACCCTTACAAGTGCTATGTCTGGGAGGGAGACCATATTTTAACAGGTTTGCTCAGTAGCTTCCCCTGTCAGTGTGCAGTATGTGCTGTGGCTGTAAAAAAGAAGATGGTGCAATCCTTTAAGCAGTGCTTTCCAACAGTACTTCCCGTGAAAGTCAGTGGAGACATTAGTGGGAGCAGGACTGGACCCTGAATAAGCAGGGAAAAAAAAAAGCACCGTATGTTGGAAGGAGATGAATATTATGTAAATAATAAGGCATACAGACATTTTATAAGTGGGCAGGCTGATCTCATTATTGATCTACAATTGAACCAAACTGTGGGGTCATACTATCCTATTATGTTTAGCAGATTAAACTCAGTTAGGCTGTCTCTTTTCGTTATTGTTTCTGGTAGAGTTTTAGAGCTTTCTTAATTCAGGTCAAAAAATGAGAGGCTTCCTCATAAGCATTTTAATTAACCAGATGAAGAATTCTCTTGCCCTGAGAGACTCAAGGTATCAAATACAGAACTGAGCACTGCTACCCCTCTCAGTTTATCATATTTCAGCTCAAATTGTGTTTGTGCCCGTTTCACAGCATCACAGAATCACAGAATCACAGAATGGCAGGGATTCGAAGTGACNCTTGTCCACCAGCACTCCTGAATCCTTCCCCGCAGAGCTGCTTTCCAGTAGATCAACCCCTAACGTTTACTGGTGCATGAAGTTATTCCTCCCTAAGTGCAGGACCCTGCACTTCCCTTTGTTGAACTTGTTCCTCTCCTCCCAACTCTCCAGNTATATACTCAACCACATCGCTGTGCAGCCTGTTCCAGTGCGCTGTCACCTTCAAAGTAAAGAAGTTTTTCCTCATGTTCAGATGGAGTTCCCTGTGTTCCAGCTTGTGCCTGTTGCCCCTTGTCCTGTCTCTGGGCACCACCGAGAAGAGTCTGGCCCCATCCACTTGACACCTGCTCTTTAGATATTTATAAGCACTGATAAGATCCCCTCTCAGTCTTCTCCAGGCTAAACAGACACAGTTCTCTCAGCCCTTCCTCATAAGAGAGATGCTTCAGTCCATCAATCATCTTCGTAGCCCTCTGAATCTCTCCAGAAGTTCCTTGTCTTTCTTGAAGTGAGGAACTCAGAACTGGACACAGTGCTTCAGATGTGCCCTCACCAGGGCAGAGTAGAGGGGGAGGATGACCTCCCTTGACCTGCTGTCCACAGTCTTTTTAATGCCCCCCAGGATACCATTGGCCTTCTTGGCCACAAGGGCACATTGCTGGCTCATTGTCAACTTCTTGTCCACCAGCACTCCTGAATCCTTCCCCGCAGAGCTGCTTTCCAGTAGATCAACCCCTAACGTTTACTGGTGCATGAAGTTATTCCTCCCTAAGTGCAGGACCCTGCACTTCCCTTTGTTGAACTTGTTCCTCTCCTCCCAACTCTCCAGCCTGTCCAGGTCTCTCTGAATGGCAGCACAGCCTTCTGCTGTATTAACCACTCCTTCCAGTTTTGTACCATCAACATCATCATTTATTCAAGTCAAAATGACATACAGCAAATTAACCCCACCCCCCTTCCTCATGGAAACAAAAAAAAGTACCTTGAAAATTTGATTTTTGACCTAAACATGTTCTTTGCAACCACCATTGCATGAGGACCAGAACATATGAGGAAAGGAACCTGTGGAGAAAAGCCCATTTAGCTGGACCTTGGGACTAAGCGCACCCCATCAAGGGCATCTTGCCTATCCCAAGCCACCAGCGCAATAAGGTCATCCAACATTGTCTCAGGGCTGAGTAAAATCCCAGTCCTTTTGCAGGGCCTCTTGGTGCACCGACTCCCCAAGGAGAGGCTCTCAGTTGAATGGTTGAGTTTCTACAGAGCGTGCTGCTCCTCAGGCAGATGGAGAGCTCCTTCCCAGTCCATGGTGGCTCTTGCCCATGTTCTCTAGGCTGCAGCAACTTGTGGTGGCATTCCTGCAGCAAGCTGACCTTGCACCATAGGCCACCCATCGTCCTGGCAGGCTTGTTTGAGGAGAGGAACTGCACACCCCCAAAATAGTCATGGGTGAGAAAAGCGTGGCCCTAAAGTCCCTCACTCCCCTGTATCCTTCTCTATGTGGAGCTGGCGCAGATACTGCTCCTTTCCACCTTGTGGGGTAATGGTGTGCCGTAAGGGGGGAGCACACTGAAAAGCAAGTATGGTTTTGGGAAGGGCAGCAGCTCCAAGCGGTGGGGGATGAAGGAGAGTGTGCTGGGCAGCCAGGCAGTTGTCAGCTGCCCTTGCAGCGGTGAGTAGTATCCTACGGCAGGGACTGTAGCAGTGAGCTTTCTTGGCATCAAGGTAGAAGCCTTTCAAGAATAAAAATGAAGTCTCAGGTGAATGGATACAGACTTTTCGTTAGATACAATTTATGATCAACATTATTTGTTTCCCTGATGCTCAGTAATTAAGAAGGAAAGTTTAGAATAGACTCCCTAAAACTCGTTGATGTGCTGTCACCAGGGAGCAAGGTGAAATACCTTTTGTTTTAGCCATGGAAAAACTCCTGAGAGGGAAGAGCCTGTGTGCCAGCCTAGGTAATATTAACTGTCCTAGACTTAGCAAGGACATGGATCAAGGTCAAAAAGCGCTGGTCAGCCTCATTGCAAAGAGATATACTGACTGTCTTAAAGAAGCATGGCTTTATGGTTGCAAATGTCATATTTTTCCTGCTCAGGAAATATCTGGTGGTAAAGATATTTTGATCCAAAGTTTGCTTTACAGTAAAATCGAGAAGGATCATCCCACAAGAGACAACTCACACCATATTTACAAAAAAAATTTAATTTAATGAAGAATGGCATAATACTTATTCCTAAATACTTATTCCTAATACTTATTCCTAATACTTATTCCTAATACTTATTCCTAAAGAGTTTGTTATTTGACCCTATTTGCTGTGATTTATCTTCATTATAGCACCATTTTTGCACTATATATATATATAGTGCCATTATAGTGCCATTTTTCCAGTCCTCCTTCTCTGGCATAGTCCCATGTGAAGAGGTAACCTGGTAGAAGGATAACTGTCTCTCCCTCAGTGGCTTTATACATAGCTTCTGATACTCACTGTGATATCTGACTTGGGAGCAGGAATGAAGTCAACTTCTGTCAGATGCTGAAGGCCGCCAAAGTTGCCAAATTTTTCATGTTTCCTCCACTTTGCTCGCTGGTTCTGGAACCAGATCTGGATACAGGCAGGAAAGAAAAGGCACAGAAATGAACAGGAGATGAAGGAGGATCTGCTCATATCCAACTGCTTTCCCTGCTCTCAAGTGAGTATCAGAAAACTTTGATCTCCAGATCAGCAGAACCAGAGGCTGAACCTAAAGAAAAACACTGGTTTCAACACAGCACCTTTCACACTTTGCATAGCATATGGGATCTCTGCATTATCATGACAGCGTCTTTTCTCTCGTAGCTCACAGAAAAACTAGTATCTCCCCATTCAAGGAAAGACAGTGGGATGGGGTGCAGCAGGTCTTCCAGGGCTCTCCTGGGAAAGAAGATCCTTTCATGGTCAAAGCTTTGTAGTAGTCAAGGCACACAGCATTCTGCTTTCCCTAGGAGGTGTGATTTGTTGCATGACAAGGCTCTTTCACCCTGTTCCCAAGTCAATAGCCTGGGAAAGTACCCACCTAGATGTTTTGCTGGGGTGCAATAAAAATGTGTCACCAGTGGAAATGCAGTAACAGGGTTCTTCCTATATTTAGCTGGTAACATTTTGAAATTCATGTAAGGGACCTATGTGAAAGACCCAAGAAGATGCCACCTTCAAAATCCCTCAGCAGTTCGAATATGTTATCTGCTATCTCTTTTGCACTGGAAAACAGACAAATAATTTTCTGAAAGGAGTTTCATTCATCTGTCAGCTGATTTGACCTGCCTGGCTTCTGGCTGAGGCACACATGTATTGTGCAGCCACAGTAGTGCATCTTGCTGCATTGTTGTGAAAAGTCGAATCCCCCTTTCATTGTAGTTTCTAGCTGGCTTAGGAACTTACTATTTGACTGTAAACATTTCTTCCTGGGCAAGTGATTCACATGAACACAAGGTGTTAGTGATCAAAACCAGATGCTGCTTGTTGTAAATACGTATGTATTTTAAACTCAATAATGAGCAACCCAATTATTTCTACATCTTTTGTCCAGGAAGCGATGGGAATGTCAGGAGCCTTCTGTTATATTGCTGATAGTTAGCAGTATCTGAGGTTACTGAAAGGACAGTCCTGTTTATCAGGCTTTGCATGTGTTTGAGAACTGCTTAGTCTGTATGAACTGCTCCATTCCCTTTCTAGCATGCAGGAGTTATATGATGAAACAACACCATAAAAATGACCTCTCGTTAATGCTGACAAAGTGATTAAGGGCAGAGAGGGGGCTGAAGCCAAAATTCAACCTCTGAAGTGTTTCTTCCAAAGTCTGCATGTGGGATAAAGTCCCCAATTTCAGGGTTTTAAAAAATCTTTTAATAAAGGCAAAGCTGTGTTCACAGACTGAACTGCTCTTTTTTGCCCAACCAACTCTCCAACAACCTTACCCCTAAAATGATTTCTCAATGTCCACCTTGCATTTTTTTACTGGGATTTAAACCTATTCCTCCATGCTCTGTCTACCACAGATATCAAGCTACTGATATAATTTATTCTCTGCACTCTACTAACCTTCATTTTTCCAATGTTTCTGAGATACGGCACTGAGACAGAGCACAGTATTCCCAGTTGTGTTTACAAAAGTCACACCAGTGGCTTTAGAGCCAGAGACAAGTGCTTCCTTAATCCTGCCTGAGATTTCACAACAGACTCATTTGCTCTCTCAGTGGTTAGAAGGTTCTTCAAGGAAATAGGGACTAAAACAGAGTACAGAGGGAGGATGGCGTGACCCATGTTGTAGAAGCGTCCTCTGTTTGTTACTCTGTATGATTGTCCCTTTGTTGTTCTCTTGCAGACACATGACCAATGATCCAGAGCTTGCTGTAGCAGAGTCAGCCTTTTAATTAATGGTCAATCCTCTAATCTTCTTATCATTTCATAGTACTATCATTAAAGATTTTACTGATTATGTAGTTCAAATTCACATTAGTGATTCACATGTTAGTAAATGGTTCCTTTGAAATGTCTTCATTTGCAATTAGACACATGTTGTGGACCTAGCTTTTTGTCTACTAGCACGTGCCATCGTGATCTACTCTGTTTTCTTAATCCAAGCAGGTCCAAGGCAAGGTCCTTATAATGACATGCCCTTTATCAACCAAATACACAGAAACATAGAAACATAGAATCATAGAATGGTTTTTAAAGGACATTCAATGTTCATCTAGTTCCAACTGCCCTGCCACAGGCAGGGACATCTGCCACTAGACCAGGTTGCTCAAAGCCCCATCCAGCCTGGCCTTGAACACTTCCAGGGATGGGGCATCCACAGCGTCTCTGAGCAACCTGTTCCAGTGTTTTGCCACCCTCATTGTAAACGGTTTCTTCCTTACCATCAATCTAAATCTATCCTCTTTCACAATTAAACTGCCACCACTAATCTCATCATAAAAAGATGAGTTTGGCACTATCTATTTTCCATAAACCAGTGTTCATAAGCATTAAATATATTAACCTTTCTTTAATTATTTGTTATCAGAGACTCATATCAGCTTTATCACTGTTTTGCCAAAAATCAATGTTTGGCTGACAAGCCAGTCATTATCTGGTCATCCTGTTTACCCTTTAAATACTGACATAACATTAACTTTCTTCAAGGCCCTTGGAACTTCTCTTCTGCTCCAGGACAGATTAAATATCAACACTGATGACCCAAGTGCTTCTTAAGCAGCTTTTTTAGAACTACTGGAGGAAGTCAACTGGATGTCTGGATTTAAATATATATGTATCTGTAACAGCTGCTGTTCAGCGCTGCCCTTATGGACAGTGTTTCGTCATCATTGTGTGATACTACCGCCTTATCTGACATATTTCCAAGGACAGAGCAGAAATTATGACTGAACATCTCTGCCATTTCTGCATTATCCTTGACAGTCCCACTGTTTATAGTAACAGATCGATATAATTCTTCTCTTTTTTGGTTTGTTCTTAATGGACTTTTATTGAGTTTCTGATGATCCTTAATTTTTCTTACCAAAGCTTTGGCCTGTATCCTTCTGCTTTACTTACTCATTTTTTATAATTTATTGTTTCTAACATTTACTCATACAACATTCTTGATTTTGTTTTGCATGTAGGCATGCACGCCTGCAGGGACATTATTCCATCTAGCCATTTAAACTGTTTCACAGCAATCATAACTTCGTTTCTTGATTGAAGGATACAAGCTTTCTGCACATTTATGAAATGTTTCACTTGGTTACCCAGGGGTTGCTCACTTTTTTTTTTCCCAGTTAAAATATCTCTCTGAGGTGATTTGACTTATACTGCTTTTATCTTTGTCAAAACTATTATTTCAACATACCAAAAGCATATATGAATTCTCCGGACTCTATTTTTTTTTTCTATTTGACAAATACAATCAATCAAAATTATAACAACTTATAACTTGTAGCATAGTTACTGTTAATTTTTAGTTCTGTGTCCAGTTTCCATTTATCAGCCAAGATGAGGTCAAATGCAAATTTCCTGTGTCACACATAACTCTGTCTGAATTGGGAATTTGCTATCTGCAATTCATACACAAGGGGGTTTTTGCTTCCTTCATTTACATCTCAGGATGATCTTTCCCATGATAACCCTTTCCCCTTCCCCACTCCTTCAATTATAAATGATTTTTTAAACAGAAGACTGTCCTGTTCTTTCATGTGATTTGCTGTTCTGTTGGGAACACTGACTAGTAGCCCAGCCTGTGCTTTATACCAGTGGGAATGAATTGTGGGTGCAGTGATATCGCTAATGGGCATATTACGGCTATGCTGTTCCAATTTTCCCTGTCATCTAACTATAAAGCAATATCATCATGGTTAGTCGATAGTTCCAGGCATGTCATAGTCAATAAACCACTCTGTGTTGAACTTGTTAGAGTGGGGTATGTGCATAGAAGTACACTGATCACTCTAGAATTATGGCAAGTAGAGAAACTGCCTTGTGCAAAAATCATCACAACAGTGCTGGGTAAACAACATCAAATTCCAATACACAGTGGCACGTATATGTTAAGGTAGTAGATTCCATATGCAGTAAACATATGGGGTCAATTTTGAGCTCAGTCAGCAAGACTACATTACATCTGGGGGGAACTGCTTTAGTTTCCTTGCACTGAAATTACAGCCAGGGCATTTATAGTCTGCAATAGCAAAATACAGAACAGTAAGAAAACATTTTCATTTGGGCAGTTATTTTTACTTTTTTTTGAAACCCTGTAGAAGATGGATGTGGATGACAGTTCATACTGGATGTACATTAGTCTATAAAAGGTTGATAAATGATTAATAAATATTTTCACAAACGGCCTCTCTGTCGCTACAGAGTCCAACAGGTTGCTCATAACCATCTGTAACTCCTATTTGCTATGCATTTAGTATGCTTAGAGCTCCTCTTATCCCTTTGATTAATCCCATGTGGTTAGTCCCAGCTGGGTGACAAATACCTTTTTTCGCTGTTTGTAAAAAGAGAACAGTGATACTGGCCTCCTCTGTAAGGCAACACAGAGGTCACGTATTTCATTATCATTGTCACCCAGGCATAAACTATTAAGAATGTACTTTGAATAAAGAATTGGTGCAGTGAGCATAGCCTTTTGGAGACACAATGTACCTGAACTCTGGCTTCTGGAAGGTTTATCTTTGCTGCCAGTTGATTGCGTATATGGACATCTGGGTAGTGAGTCACTTGGAAAATCTTCTCCAGTTCCTGGAGCTGCTCAGCTGTGAATGTTGTCCGGATTCTCCGTTTCCCTTTCCTCTCAACTGTGCAAGCAAGGAAAAGCGCATCACATTTTATGGGAAAAGGCCACAGGGAGATTTAGAGAGCTATCAATTTCTGTGAATTGCTAAGCAGCTGGGATAGCACCTCCAACACCTTCCAGAGATCTACTTACCAGAGGTGACTGTCTCCTGACCCAGCAGTGAATGTGAATAAACTCTTTTATCATTCAAGGACTGAGTCAAAAGCGCCCATTTTAAGTTCTAATTCCATTGGTGCACTTCATGTCAAGAGATACAAAACCCTATGTATTTTAAACACAGTAGCCCTGCAATGGGTTTGTCATCAAAGTCCTTTAGTGCTGGACCAACCTTTGACCCCTTTTTCCCCGTCTGTCACATGCATACATCTGTTGCTAATTTATAATTGCTTATTAATGATTTGTGAAGGAACCCTTAATGTAAATGTAATGAAAGAGTAGATAGTCCGTTTTGTCTTGGTGCTGCTCTCATGCCTGTAACAAATCACCATCTTTCTTTCAGATCATAAATTTTCCATCCCTATCTTTTCCTGTCATGCTGCTCTTACTAAGCTTTCCTCGAGCCCTGAGGTATTATCTTATTCCATTGTCACTCTATCGATTTTGATGAATTTACACCACCTGCATGCCAGCAAGATGAAAGAGTACCCAAAATGCAGGAACATTGTGGAAGGAAGTCAACCATTCCAAACTAACTGACTGCCGCTCTATTCTCATACCATTCCTTTGGCAGTATTTAGGGACAGGCAGCAGTTCCACTGCAGTGTGACAGTGGCATTAAAAATTTAACCTTACAAAGAAAAGTAATAGTATTCTGACTGCACTGTTGTGGTGTGGGGATTTCTAAACAAGCTTAGCCTTAAGAGCTACAAGGCCTTAAAACCCATGGAGCAGCATAAGGGGAACTATGAATTCCAGGGGACTCTTAGACTGCTCCATTCTTTCACCTGCTGTGGTGTGACCACACTAAAGACTTACCGCAGCACTCTTAGGCTGTTTTGAAATCACAAGTTTTTTTTTTCTACTGAGCTTAGAAAACTGCAGCCTGCTAGGAGTACAGAAATTCCAATATCACTAGTGACTATGATGAGCTTGCTACTCAGTGACCTGAAGTAATTGGCAATGACAACATATTGTTTGAGAAAGTGATCTTTTTGAATAACTGCTTTTAGTCTTCCATGGTCTGATGGCAACAACCAATTCATTCTATGTAACTAGATGCATACACTTCCTAATGTGAACAGTTAGCCAGTGAAGGTTAGTTTAGTCCCTCTTGGTACTTTTTTTACCCCTTTTGTTCAATGATTAGCATAACCTTTTACTTTTTGGGGTAAAGCAGTGAAAAAGGTAACTAAATGCCTTGGCCAATATAAAATGGGCTTTGTGACAACCAGAAAATGACTTTTTTCATTCTGTAATTGAAACTTCATTGTGACTCTGTTGACAGAAAAAATAAGGAATAAAAAATTCTGTCCACTGACTTGGTAGGAAGGTACCTAGGACGTGGCATCTGGGGACCAGTAACTGAATATATTCCATTGTGAATATTTCATCTTTTCTAAAACTTTCAGGTACTTTGAAAGGAAACCAGTCATGCAAGAGTAAATGAGGAGTGTCATTTATCGTGAACACTGTCAATACTCCTATATCTCAGAAACGACCTAATAAAGCTGATGTCCAACACAGTTAAATCTGTATCATGAGACTTTTCACCAGTCTATCAAAGTACTACTCATTAGACTGCAGCACTGGCTTCAGCCCCAAGGGAAAAATGTTATTTACATTGAATCTTGCTAGCACTACTGGGGCAGAGATCTGAAATGAGAAATATTTTTGTGCGTTTTTGCTCAAGAAAACAATGGGCACTCACTCCTAAGAAACCTTGATTACAAAGTTGCATCTACTTGAACCTTCCCAAAAGATGTCTGTAAGGGGGTTTTATTGCTATGTGGATTAAAAGGGAAATATCAGTACCGAGAATATGAATCTCAGGACACTGCATCTCCTGTAGATATGGTAGAGATAACAGTTCATAGTGGTGTCCCTTCTCTGGAAGGGACATTAGCTCATACCTCTCTGTGGGGGGCTGGCCTCCATATGCCCCTGGGAGATACTGCAGACAGTTAAGACTGAGTATAAAGGTGATATTTTGTCAAGCGCCTCATGTTCTGTCATACAGTAATGAATCTCCACACTATATTTGTATCATTACAATGTATGGTATTTATATTTCTCTAGCACAGGGCAATTCATATAGCAGGTCCCAATGAGTGAAGTTTGTCCTTACCTTGTCATGGCCTCAGAAATTTGAGGCCTCATTGAAATCTACTGTACATCTTCCTCAACACTGAGCTAAGCTCCTGCCTCTATCCAGAGTAGAAGACTGGCTCCACTAACCTGGGAGAAGCTGCAGTCTACCTCGACATTTCCTGAGTGGAGTAAGAGATCCAAGCTCATACTGTGATCACATCCTTGTTCCTGTGGTGCCAACTGTACATAAACAGTTTGTGAAACACAAAAGTTTGTGAAGAAACTTTTAGTTGGGACATCTTACAGTACCTGAGAGCTGGACCCATTGCCTTGAACCGTATGATATTTTAAATTGTGCTGGAGATGGGATGCGGAATGGATCTGCCAGACAATGTCTTACTGTACTCTGTTCCACTGACAGCTAAGAAATGTCCAGGAATAGAGAGCATGGCTTCAGAGAGAATAAGCTTGTGAGTTTCTAGTGTGTCACATTGGCTTCTTTGATATGAAAATGACACAGATAACTTGGTGACGGGCAAAAGAAACTCCCTATCAGTTCACTCTTACATCCTCTACATTTTTCCTTCTTGAAAGGTGAACTGTTTTACAGACAAGACTCTTATGTAAGGGAATGATCTACACAGTGCTCAGAAGTGTCAGTCCTACTGAAACCAGATTTTTCAAAGCTGAAACTCATCAGATTAAAGAAAATACAGCTACATGAGGTCAGCTATGGGACAGTAGAGACTGAAGGACAGGCTTTGATTTCAACTGGAAATGAAATTAAATTGCTAACAAAATAGACTCCTGTGAACTAATCAAGGCTTTTGTCAGTACGAATCGAGAGTAGTGCACTTATTAAAAAATATTTGTAATCCGTCATTCTATTTTTTTTTTTTAAACTATGGAAGAATACAAAATACCTAGGACTGTATGTTAACATTTTCTCTTGCAAGATGAAACTCTGGCTGTAGCTTTGATAATTCCCTTTGCCTTGGGACCTCAGCTTAGAGATCCCATAGCAAACAACAGCACTCAGAATTACAGTCTAATAAAGAAAGTGGGTGGAAGATATAAGACTAAAAAGTGTTGCAAGTGTAACATTGGCTTTACAAACGTGGCTCTAGAATCTCTGGGGAAATAAAAGTCTGTCTGAGTTTCCTGAGCTATTTCCTATGCAAAAGATGAGAATATTCAAGAGCTTTTATGCTCTGTGAAAGTCATTTGCAGGTTAGCTGACTGCTGAAACCAAGCCTGAAAATAGCAGGTAGCTAAATATGTCAGCTTTTTCAGATGCTTATAGATACAGCTGTCTGTACATTGCCTTACTATTGACATTGGAAGGGCAAGATTCCCCACACTGATAGAGCCGTATAGCTCCTTTAAATTCAGTAACAGGCTCCATTTGTCCTTTGCAGGTGAGGCTTTGTTACTAGGTCAGACTTGAAGCAAGTTTGAACATTGGAGCTTTGTCGAAATACCGATTCTTCTTGCAAGTGTGCAGTGAAAGGATGTGTTCAATGGGTACAAGTTGCAGCAAGGAAAATTCTGATTGCATAACAGGAGAAAGTGTTTTCACCATGAAGGTAGTCTGACATGGGCCTTGAGAGGCTGAGAAGTCTCCATCTTTGGAGATATTCTAAACTTGACTGGACAAAGGCCTAAGCAGCCTGGTTTAAGCTGTCCCTGATTCGAGTTGGGGTTGGACAAGATGGTCCCTAGAGGTCCCTCCTAACTTTGTGATGTGATCCCTGACCTCCAAATATCCACATGGTTTGAAGCTCCCCCATCATTCCTTTCCTAAAAAGTAAGGGAATTTAAGCTCAAGAATTCTGAATTGCAATTGCTTGTTTACACAGTTTTAGCTTAGTGTATTATGGCTTATTTACGGTGTCTGGTATAACACAGGTACAAGATATTAGAGATACGAGCAAATCAATACCAAAGACTACTGCTTGCTCCTGAGCTTGCTAAGTAGAAGATATGCAGCTGCAGCAATGCCGTACTTGGGCAAATTCTTTCTGGACTGTAGTCAGTAGTCAAATAACATACAGTACACCTTGCACTGTTGTTTCTCAGCTGCCCAGTGTACCTGAACCAGATAGATACATGCTACTTCAGAGAAATCTCTGCAATTGTACCTCCCATTTGCACTTAGCCCATTAGCAGGCTTGTTCTCATTACAAGGGTGCATACACTGGAAGGGGAAGGAACTAAAACCCCAAGAGAAGGTCTGGAAGTCAGTGCTGGCACATAATTGCTTTGGAGTATGTAATCTAAGTAGATGAAACCTGGTGGGATCAGTTTATCTTGCTGCAATCCTCTTTGTCATCTCTGGACAGACACCCTCTCACAGTATGCGATAACCACATCCAAAGATTTTGCTGCTTCTTTGACAAGAAGAGAGAAAGCAGTTAGATAAGCAATCAAGAGGCTTTAGCTAAATATCCTCAGAAATATATTTTTCTCTGTGTAACAAAGTTGACTGTAAGATTTCTTTCTCAGAAAGAAACTCAGGGGCGTTGAAAAAGAGCCTCATTATACCTAGTTAAGTTCTGTTTTTTCCTTTTAGCCTCTTTAAAAGAAGTTCCTCTCTCTTTTCTTTCTAATTCAAGCAATTACAGATATGGGGGTCTCCCAGCGGGTTTCTTTCTGTGGCTTTTCTGAACATTATTCTCTTGTGGTGACATTCTGCTCATGGCAGCCAAGCCCACAGCAAAAACAATTGCAACTCTATCAAAGAGTTATTACAAAGTCCTGATGGCATCAAGACAAAACGTGCTTGTCTGTGTACAGAGATGTGCCCGTGGCAGTCCCTCTCCTAGTTAAAGAGGTGGCTCATGGCTTTCAAAAGAGCTTGCACTGCAATATTTAGGTGGGAGTATGGCAGTGTGGCTAATCTTTATTAAAGTGGTTTTCCAGCCTTCGTTAAGAAGGACTGGCATAGCCAGCGAGACTGATCCCAATTGGATGGGTACAATGTGCTCCGGATAGAGCCTCCTACTAGTGAAACACAGCATTTAGCATCCAGCTGCTGGCCATTCAGGCATTGCAGAAGTTAAGATAGAGCAGCATGACTTGAACTTTTAAAGGCTTGACTTCCCTCCCTTTAGTCCAAAACTCCTTGATGGAGAGTTGCTTCTGTCCTGGCGCAGAGTACAGTGCCTAATCGCTTGACAGCAAGGCTGAAATGAAGAGAGGTACAGACTTTAGGTGCTGTGAGCAGGAACGCTAAAAATACCAGACCAGAAACCTGTTTAAGTGAGCTGTGTGGCAGCGGCTGGGGGAATTTCTTAGTCTGCTTGTCAGAGGAATTGGCAAGGAGTAGACAGCTTGTATGAAACCGTTCACGCGGACAGTTAGTTGCGGAGGGCTCGCCATCGGCCTGAGCCCCTGGTGAATTTAACCCTTCTCATTTGCCAGCAAAGAGATAACAGTGTTTACAAACTCTGCTGCCCTGAAATGGTGTTGTGCATAGCTCTGGCACAGCTGGTGGTCAGCAAAGTATCTGGAGGAAGGAACATGCAGGCCATGGTTTGAGGGACCCCAGCTGACACGGGGATGTGTTAGTCTCCATCACCTGATATCAGTTCTGTACCCAGGCTAAATGACCTGCACCTTCATGAACTCCTTCAGGTCAAAGTGGATTTGGGGTAAGTATATGCGTAGCTTTCCCGTTCAGCTAAATCTCAGGCTTGAAACTTACTTTCTATGAATGTTCGTCCACTGACAATCTTCACCTAAAAGACAGGAGAGCAGTGACTAGCCTAATCCAAAACCAGTTTTCACTGAGGAAAACAGGTTCCCCACCACTCTCAAACTCTGGTCAACTGCCTTTGTCAGAAAACAGCCATTTGCCCATGGAGAAAGCTGAGATTATTGCAGGTTGCACAGATAGCTTGTTTTCTGCTTTATTCCTGCTCTTTGTGGTTATTTGTGTCCGCAAACCTCTAAACATCAATCAGGACTGCTTGTTTATATCCCTGCCTCAGAGACTGTGCTCCCTCTAGAAACCATAATTCCATCATTATTTTAGTACATAGTCTCTGCTGTTTCCCATCTCAGCATAAAGCACTTTCTAATACAGTAGGTAAAAGGCCTGCCCTCAATTTTAAAGAGCAGTAATTAAAAGGACCAAATCCTGGGGGTGCAATGAAAAGTTCTCAGACAATTTAGGAGAAGCCACTAAGTACTCGAAAAACCTTTGAAATAAACTTATCAAGATGTGCTATCAACTTTACAAGTGGTTACATTACACATTTTTGACTAGCAGGAACAAATTAACCTCTGGGCCCTGCATAATGTACCCTTTGGATTCAAAATTTGCAGGAAAGAAGGGGCTGCTGGAAAAAAGCATTGAATGCTAACATTCACTTAAAAAAAAAATAATGAAGAAAATACAGAAACAGAATTTATGATAGTCCCTCCAGCCTCTGACAGCTTTGCTTTATTTCAGTGTTTACTTGTATCAGGAAGACTTGTGTGTGAACATAGTTTGGAGGGTGGGTGTAAAGGATTCAGGTTTTGTGCCTTTCATTTAATATGGAGGGTGTGATTATAAACAGTCAGTCTTCAAAGAGGGAGAAAAACAAAGAACCAGCCTGCAACAATGCCTCAGGTAAACCCACCAAAACAAGGTCAATGGTGTGCTGCATTTCTAAATGTATATAGGAATACTGCACTTCAGAGACACAGGGCTGCAGGGACTGTTCACACCGACAAACAGAAGACTGCTACGACAGCTAATGGCAGCAAAATTATATATATATATAGGCATTTATTTTTTATTCTGCTTTTCCTTTTCATTTAGAATTTCTTCCTTTTGTTTTGCAGGACAATGGGGTGCTTGTGCCCTTTCTCTCAGTCCCCATTGGCATATTCTGGGCAGCCGATAATTATCTGAGATTGTGACTATACAGTGCTTCATTGTCTCTTGAGTGTTTTCAAAATGCATTAAGATAAGTCAGCATATTGAGGAAAAGACTGTTCTGCTAGAGATAAACCATGCTGCTTCACAGGGATACATGGATTTGACCATATTGTCTACAAATGAACTGTACAAATGAATTTATGGCTTCAAAGAAAACATAAACACTAAGCTAAATATGCCGGCAACTGGCATCAATACAGAGGGTACATGACTTACATTGGAAGTTCTCCAGGACTGAGATAATCTCTGTATTTCCTGTTGTCTTTATAATAATTGCCACCAGAATTTGTCAATATGCTTTGGGATCAAAGATACTGTCATAATTATAAAACTATTAGATTAATAATAAGATCCTTGAGCTCCCAGTCAGCAATGTGCAGAGGATTTCTTCTATGGAAATATCTGGATGATGTTGATTCAGCATGGCAACCTCTTCTACAGTGAATAACGGAGACATGAGCTGCAGGGAATAACATTGTCCAGTTGTTCCCATGGCCTGAACCCCCCAGTTTCTGGTGGAACCAGGAGCCAGCTCCATTTATGGAAGCCTGATCTACCTTGTGCTTGAATTATTGCCCAGACAAGAAGTCCCACAAGATAGGGCATCTGCCAGTGTCTTAAGGTGATGCTGATATCTGCCTTCTCCAAGGCACTGACTGCTCCCTTGCTGGATCATGATTGGAACCATTATCCATGTGACGTGCTGGGCACACTCATCCCCTGCCCTGGGATGTGAATAGTTACAGTGCACACAAATGTATACAGTCAAATCCAACATGTCTAAAAGACATTGCAGAAGAATTTCCTGTGAGGATCGGAACTAGGCTGAGATCTTGTACGTGGCAGTCTCCAGCAGGAGCTGCCATAGATCAGACAGGCGTGGGGCCATGTAATCCGCTCGGGCTCCAGTTGTCCTGAACTTGTGAAGTCCCAAGCATGTCACAGAGAGCAGGGAGAAGGAATTAAAAGGAAAATGAGAGGTCAGCATTTAATTTGGGAGTTTACATGGATGTGTTGCTGTGATGCTGACCAACAGCCACAAGATTTTGCCCTGCTTGTTCTTAAGTTTTGAAGACCCTGGCAGTGGTGGTGGTTGCACATAGCAAAATGGCAGCAATTATTAATTTCACAGAGAGCTGGCCCAAGCCAGAGTCTGTACTCACAGCTCCAAAGTAAGGCCTCTATCAGAATGGTCGCCTTCTAAAACGGGTTTCATCAGCGCTGCTGCCAGGAGCCAAGCTTTCAAAAAAAATTCTGTTGAGATTTTCATGCAGAAGGCCGCAAGTGAAGGCACCCAACATTGAGAACGAAGGCTTCCAAAATCAAATGGGGGCTTAGCAAAATTAAATGCTACTGTCAGCATATCTCTAGCATATGAGGGCTTTTCTCTTTTTTTGCTTACAATGCAGCCTCTAAGTTCAAAGTGCAAGAAGCATTGCTTCCTGTAAATGGTTTGTGATAAGGGCATAAATCTGTTCAGTTTAAATGACACTGCATTTCTAAACCACTTAGCCGCAGAAGCCATTTTGTGGGAAAAGCAACTTTCTAGGAACACTACAAAGGTATGGGCTTGCCTGGAAATATTCTCCAATTCCACACTGAGGGTCACAGTCGAGGTGCTCTTGCTATCTCAATATGCCCATGAAGGACATATTGTCACGGCCTCCTCATCATCTTTCTCCTATCCAAATAAGCACCAGACAAACCCCATCCCTCCCGCCTCCCAGGTGATTGCATAGCATGCTTGATTTCTCCTGCTCCCTGACAACTATACAGATGTGTATCTGTATTCATCCTCACAAATTATGTAGGTGTTTTATATAGATAGAGGCACACTGTGAGAAAGGGGTGAGGGAACAACAAGCCAAGGACTTCTGATGTCTTTCACATCAGAAAGCTTTCCCATGGCTGAGATTACTGCTGTTCCCCTAGGTGCCTGTTGTAGGCATCCTGAGTAGGTGTGTGAGGGATGTCCTGGGGACACCTCCTTGGATATGCTGTGGCCATTTGGCACCTGCCGGGTGCCTTGTTAGAGGACCCATAACTGGCTTATAGCTACCATGCTGAAAGAGCATCTGAAGCATGGCAGAGTCTATAGATATGGAAACAGAAATTCACTTGCTATCAGCTCAAACTGTATTACAAACCACTCCCGTGGATGGCGCCAGTCTACCTCTCCTGCGGGTGCTGCTGCCAACCTCATCTCGAAAAGGGTGACTCCAGCCACAGCCAGAGACAGGAGAAAAAGAGATGCCAGCTCTTCCCCTCTAACATAAAGTGGAGGAAGGAGACTGAAGTTTATGATGCTTGAAAGGATTTTAAACTCAGGCCTCCAGCTCTCTGCTAAGAATGACACCGTGTGTGCATGGGATCCGAAATATCATTGTTTGTGCACGGCAGGGAAAATGCCAGTCCAGTGCTTTAGGATCCTCCCTCTCCTTCAGCCAGTTTCTATCAAAGGCTCAGCAACTGCGGGAACCAGTAGCTTAGAAAATGGCAGATCATTAAACCTCCGCTTGGTTTCAAAACCCCACTGCCACCAGGGAACAGAGAGATTTTGTTTAAAATGCCTTTAAAATATAACTTGTAGTTGAAAGAGCCTGCTCAGCTCAGCTCAATTTTGTGCAGATAATTATCTGCTTGCCCTACTGTTTTGCTGATGAAGCTGGTACCAAACACTGTGCTGGTCATTGAGGCTGCATGTGGAATTGGGACACCCACCTCCCTCCTCTGTCACCCTGTGAAAGCCACCTCCCAGCTCTAGTGTGATCCCCATGGCTGGGGACTCCCTCCTGCATGAAATATACTCCTTTTTAGCCCTCACAGGCAACTGTGAGTACCAGATACATACTGCCCTGGCTCTTCTGCGAGGAGGCAACGTGATATTGCCCAGCTGCCATCAGCTGCTGGCAGCTTATAGGGCAGAGGCAGGCTAAAATATACAGTTATCTTACAATGCTTCTTTCTGCATCAAGACAGACGCCGTCTCACGCAGGAGGAGGAGGTGACAGTAGCTTGTCACAAGACTCATGTATACCTTAGCAGCAGCAGCAGGAACAAGGCTTTTCTTTCAAATGTATTTTACAGCAAGAAATGTTTCCTCTGCCAACTTGCAGAGTATGGCTTGAGGAAGATGTGTGGATCTCAGTAAAGCCAGCTGAGTTAGCCTGCATCTGCGGTCACACAAGCCCATTAGGAGTCTTCAATGGACTTAATTGAAATTGTTGTGTTTTGTTTTGTTTTTTTCTTTCAGAAAGCAGTGAATAATAACTATGCTGGAAACACTTTGCTGTTATTACTGAGAGCCTGTGTTCTGGAGTGTAGTATGATCATCTGTGTTAACCTGTCCTAAAACTCAAAGAACTTAAAGCAGTTTTTGTCATGTGCTACTAATAAATTGCAATCTGTTTGTTAGGAACATGTCTTGTTCAGGTCCCATGCATCCTGCTTAGCTTAAAGTCTCTGTGCAACATATTGGCAAAGTATATTTTTACTATCCTGTGCTTTGTTTAAGCGATTGCTGTATACTAGTGCTCACAACTAATGAAATTAGCAGCATGGCCAGGCTTGAAAATTGTGCCTGACATATCCTGCATGCCAGACATATTGCCCATCGGCAGTTTGCCTGTGCGCATGCTGATGACCTCTTCATCACCAGTGCAGTGGGTCCAAGGTATACGGAACACGTCGAGCTGATTCGGCATGTTCAGCAGCCTCACTCCCTGCGTTGTGCAATGCCAGTTTACCAGGAAACTCCATAGATTGCCACCCCAAGTAGGAGGGCAATAAATACACATATAGCTAAAATTGGTGGGATTGGCAGGCCTGAGCTAGATCTTCAGCTCAAAGGGTGGGTCTCCATGGTTATGATGGCGAGAGTGAAGAATCATCCCTGTGACTCATCCAGGAGCTTAGCAGTAGAAAAATTTATGACTTATGTTGCTTGGTATTGCCATGTACATCACTGTAAGATAACGATGTTTTTGGGTACTCTGGGAGACGGTTTGGATATAGAGGCACTCACCACGAAGTGGATGGTCCACTGGGAAATCACATAGCTGATCTTCCTCTTCCTCATGTTTTCTTTTTCCTTCCAGGTGTTCACATGCTGTGTCCTCACCCCGGAGGGAAGCTGGGCTGTCAGTAGGTCTCCTGCAGTGAGCTGCCTGCATTTTCTTTGCCCTGGCCACAGATGTAGCACATGTGGCAGGGAGAAGCATTTCGGCTGAAGGTAAGTCATAGACTAAATGACTCCTGCTGCTGGAATCTGTGAAGGACACAGCACAAGACAGTTTTGAATAAAGAAACTGTCATTCAGTGCACCTTCCAGTTTGTGTGAAAAAAAGAAGCACCGGTGTGATCTAGGTACTTTACTATTCAAACCTGATCCCACAGCATCCTCATAGGGAAGCTTAGGAAGTGTGCGTTCAATGAATGGACAGTAAGGTGGATAGAAAACTGGTTGAAAGACAGAGCTCAGAGGATCGTGATTAGGGGCACAGAGTCTAGTTGGAAATCAGTGACAAGTGGTGTACCTCAGGGGTCAGTATTAGGTCCAGTCCTGTTCAATATATTCATGAATGACCTGGATGAGGGGATAGAGTGCACCCTCAGCAAGTTTGCTGACGACACAAAGCTGGGAGGGGTGGCTGACACCCCGGAAGGCTGTGCCACCATCCAGAGAGACCTGGACAGGCTGGAGAGCTGGGCGGAGAGGAACCTTATGAAATTCAATAAGGGCAAGTG
>VXBO01012505.1:49521-170906 GCA_013400135.1 Rhinoptilus africanus
CAGGACAAGAGGTAATGGGCACAAACTTGAACACAGGAAATTCTGCTTAAATATGAGGAGGGACTTCTTAATTTTGAGGGTGGCAGAGCACTGGAACAGGCTGCCCAGAGAGATGGTGGAATATCCACCTCTGGAGACATTCGACATTCAAAACCCATCTGGACATGGTCCATGCAACCTGCTCTAGGTGACCCTGCTCTGGGAGGAGGGGTTGGACTAGATGATCTCCAGAGGTCCCTTTCAACCCCTACCATTCTGTGTTTCTGTGATATTTTAAATGGCCTTAATCATTCTGTGCTGTGCATCAATATCAAGATGACCCCATGTTGCAGGGGCATGGTCCTCGTGAATTTGACCCCAAAATCTAGCCTGGTTTCCACTTCCTACTGCCTTAAAACTTTCCATGGTCATTGTGGGAGAGTTTCAAAAAAAGATTGTGGAAGTAAGGAAACACAATCAAATGATCAAGAAAGCTCAGCTTCTCTGTCAGTGTCCAAACCAATGGCTGCTTTTTCTGAAAAACTCAACAGTAAGGTAGATGTGGAGCTACTCTGAAAATCTGTCAGCAAGATCACTGTGGAATTTGCTGGAAGCCAAATGCTTTTAAAAATCTGGTCCTTTCTTAAATGTCCCTGTAGGTACATCTGCCCTATAGGAAGATGGGCCAGAGAACAGGCTAAAGGTCAGTGTCTTCCCTGATTCAGTTCTATTTGCTCTTTCTTCTACATCTGGGCTGCCTGTTGCTCAGATTTAGGCACTGGATAATTCTAAAGGCAGCCTTTGTCCAGGCTATCAACATTTTCCATCTGCTTTTGTGACAGATGACACTAGTGATATCTAGGAAGGTACTGACAGTCAAGTTATCTTCATTAAATCACCTGCAAGCTCTTATTGACAAGACAAACATGGGAGAACTGCATATTGGCCCACTTTCATGAAGTGCAGCCAAAAGGTTAGCTTAGATTTGAGCATGCGTATTATAAACAATCTTAGTGGGAGCTGAAGGTAACCTCAGCAGTCACCAGTGGTGATGTGTGCTGGGACACCTGACCCTGAGTGGTGATGAAATTGATCACAGAAGCCACAATCTTTCTTCTGCCATGGTGTTGCCTTATTACTAACACCGTCATCTCTGTGTGTAGCAAAGGCACTGCAAAGATCTTTCAGATTAGTTTTCTGCCCTCATGAATGTAGTATGAGTCCTTCCTCTTGCTTCTAAAGGTAAGTGGACCTTGCAAAGCCATGTACCCAAATACAACATGCTTGGAAGCCTTATGGTTCGAGGCATTGGTCTGTCTGTGGCTGTTAGTATCTCAAGAGAGGTATACCAAATACTTCCATTCTCTTACCCGCTCTTTTTCACATTAAAGCATCACCAAAAGCCCCAGTTCTCAGTGCTTTATGCACTGCCTTTGGTAGAGGCAATAAAGGCTCAGGCTTGACTATTCAGGCACAAGATAACTGGGTCTGTGCTGCTTTAATGGCAAAACAAGAATTTGATTTAGTTTTCCTCAATGCCTGGATTTCTTTGCTTAGAAAGGCAGAGTAAGAGTCAACACATAGGCATAATGGACTCACTGGGGAATTTATGTTCCATGGTTAGCATGACCCTGCAGTGAATGTGACAGCGCAGGTTTCCCTAGGCTCTGGGATTTGCAGCACGTGTTCCCCACTCCCCTCTCATATCTAAATAGCAGCAGGTTCGAACCCCATCAGGTTGCACTGGAAGAAACTCCATTTTTTTTAATCTATCTATTACTTTGGGTGCAGTATCTAACATTGGCAAAGCATCTAACTTTTAGACTTGTCAGAGTTTTATTTTCTGAATAAATAACAAGTTCTATTTGTAACCAGCCTTGGAGCAATGATAATTATAACATCTGGAGACACAGTGCCCAGTTCTGCCCTCAGTAAAAGCCCACACAATAGGAATTTTACAGAGGTCTGACACCGACATGAAGAAAATGGAGTTACAAGAGCTCTGGAAATTAGCCAAAACCTCATGTCAATAAAGGATGGTTGTTCAAATGTTATCTTAACAAATTATCACCAATCTTTGGGTAAACTTCTAAACACAATTGCATGTGTCCAGCCCCGCAGACCTTAAATACCTGGTCTGAGGTCCACCTCTGTGTTTGAGCCATATTATGCAAAACAGGGCTCATTTAATTTCTTTAGGATCAACTAGGTTTGAATTTTCTGTTGAGAAAACAGATGAGGTTTCGAACAATATTTGTGGGATAAAGGAGAAGGATAGACCTGGGATTGGTCACTACCATGGGGCTGGGGTTAAATTATTTGCTCAAAACCTCAGAGGATATCAGTGTCGGCAAGGGTTCTTAGGCCAGGACTTCTATCTCAGTCCCCCATCCCTAAATTAAGGACTAGTTGCACTCCCTTGCTAGATGTGATGCTGTGAAAATGAATATGTTACAGAATTAATGGTTCTTATATCCTACAGTAGCAAAGAACATAAGGGTATCTGAGCAAGATTGTCTTATGGGCAGTGATAAATATTTTCTAAAAATTACACTGGCATGTTCTAAACTATAGAAGGCTCTTCACATGTCTCTATCCTTCATACACAAATTTCATCCCCAAAGTTTTTCTCAAGATGATAACATACCCCAGTGATGACCACAACTTATATATGTGCATGGATAGAATAATTATAGGCTGAAGAAGAGAAAACAGGGAGGGAATTTACTCGGTCTTTACTACTCAGCCCANGAACTGGTGAAAAGAAGTGGGAGAATCTGTTGTTTGAGATCAAAGAAGCAAATTAGAGTAGCATGAACCTTAAAGAGAGGCTGGAAAAATAAAGGAAGTTTTCTGGAGGATAAGACTGAAGATAGATGTTACTGAGTTTAAAGCACATATCTGAGAGTTAGGAGCCCTCAGGTCTTATCCTAATTGCATTGCAACCCTCTCTGGTGCAAGCAAGGAGACTGTCTGAAATGGTAACTCTTTAAGTCAGCCAGTATTTTTTGGTGCATATTCATGTGACTGCAGCAGAGAGCTCTGAAAAATGCCTACAAATTGGCATGGGGTAAAATTTCCCCCAGGGAATGCATTTTGGGTTTGTTTGTTTGTTTTCAGAGATGGCAATTGCATTTCAGCCTGGCACAATATGAGATATTTGTTACTCTTATGCACAGACATTACTTTGATTTGTGACTTAAAATGGTCTTTTGGACTTGACTTTCAATTGTGTAGGAAAGGATGGGGTATTTCGGTCAAGACGGTAAGATTTCTTTTGGGAAGCAGGAGGTTATTTCAGATGGCATAAGTTCCATTTAAGCCTTTTTGTGTAATCACTAGAGACAGACAGACCTGTTGTAGGCATAATACTTAAGATTTTAGGGTTTTACTAAGGCTGTGAACAGGGAAGAATCTGTCACTGAGAAGTGCAAGTAGCTTTTTATTGTGCTGGTTTTCTCTTTATACGTTTTCTTTTCTTTTCTTTTTTTTTTTTTTTTTTTTTTTTATTTTAAGGTGGGGTGAATTGGTGATATTGGCCAGGTGGTCTCTATTCAGTTAAATTCCTTCAGCTGTTTCCACTTTTGCCATAAAACTGGGTGGAGTGTTGCTAAGGGTGAAGTAAACAATCACCATATTGACATTTGTGTGTGAATTGGCAGTTGTATTCCTATTAATTTGCATATCCTTAACATAATGGAGCATAACACAGGCAGAATGACAAAATTACTGTTTCTATTACTTCTTTTACTATTAATTTCCCAAATGTAACGTCCTCTTCCCAAACTCCTTGACTTGATAAAGGACCTCCTGTTGGTGGAACCTCACTGGCAGAAACTAGGGGAGTAATGAACAATTATTTCAGGTGCACATTGAAATCAAGTTCCCAGGGATTTCAGAAGAAGCAATTCTTCTGAAATAGGCCTGCTAGTCTTCTGTTTAAAATGAAAGAGTTGGCACTAGAGAGGAGACCAACATTTACTGGGTGTTTATTTGTGTCCCTTGCAAATGCCATGGTTATGCTTTCCAGGCGCTGTAACAAAAAGAACAGAGGAAAAGTATAGACTGAATACTAAAATGCTTTCTTGTTCGCTGTCTCTTCTTTAACTTGGTAAGAGTCTTTAAAAAATTAAAAAATTTCAGTAAACTTCTGATGAACTTAGGAGTCAAGCCCAGATATCTTCTCATAAATGATCAAGTCCTGCCCCAGCTTTCCATGAGAGGCTGGCACTGTGCATCACAACATCCTTTTTGTCGAAGAATCATAGAACAATATAGGTTAGAAACAACTTCTAGAAGTCAGCTGACATTCTGCATCTTCTAGTCCTCTGGTCTTACTCATCTCTTCAGCTCTTAATGGCTAGATTTAGACTTCAGGACAAGTATGATCTTGGTACCTAGACTGTCTAGATCAGCACATGATCTGGATGATACTTTCTGGCCTGGGAATTTACCTTACGGTATGTATATGTGTGGTGCCAGTTCTTGCTCTCATATGGTTCATGGCTTGGCTCAGATACATACCATATGGGATACGGGAAATGTTCTTAAAATCCATCATAAGATATAACTTATCCCTGACCTGTAGTACTTCCTTCTTTGCTGCTGCTGAGCTGTTCTGGGAAAGCAGCTGGATTTGCATCCCATCCTGGATTTTCCAACAAGTTCCCTAGCTCATTTCAGTTCCCTGACCTTTGCCAGCTCTGAGCAAAATTAGATATGGCTGACTATTTACACAACTTGTTTAATGCCAGCGTTATATGGCATGAAGTTGAATGACTGATGAAATACAGCAATTACCCCAAGATGTACAGCATAGAGTATTGAATTTCTGAAATAAATAAACCTTATCTGCAAAAAGTGGCAGTTTGGCTGGAACAGCAAAGGGTAATAAGCTTAGGTATCTCTTTGGTGTTAGTAAAAATCCAACCATGATAAAGCTTAATTTTCATTCTCTTTTTTAAACATCCTTGATCAATTGCAAAAGCAAAGTACAACAAAATTTTTGCATATCTCTACAGCTTTCCTGTTTCCCCAGCTCTGGTGAAGACTAAGTGAATCTTCATGTATACATAATATTTCATTAGTTAACATTTTTCATTGCCCTAAGTATATCAATCCAACTTAGTTTTCTAGCAGGGGAGAAAAGAGTCGCTATATTCTCTTGGTACAACTACAATCACTCTTTGGCTAGGCGATGAAGCGAAATCAAAGACAAGGCCTGGCTGTTCTGCCTGCCTTACTTTCAAGGTGAAAAACTGACTGTACTCTCAGGTGGAGCAATTTGGGATGATCAGTACTGGCAGTGCAGTAATGCAATCCTGGGAACCCACCACGTCCTGCATACAGATTTGTCACACCTTGTGCTTGGAGCGGCACACTTAGCCAAGACACACAGTGAAACAGGGCTGCAACATATTGATCGTGAAATAGACTTAATATAAAAAGGTCCTGTCTCTGCCATGCTTCTCTGTTCTCAGAGAAGAGTCTTGTGTTGTTAAAATGCAGTTCTGTGGTCCATGTTATGAACAGCACTGACTTCATTTTCAGTGGTGTTATCTGTCTCACTTTGGATCCAGTGGCACAAAGTGACTGCCATGGGCCCTCTGGAAAGGACTTTCAGCTCACAAAAACTCATTCCCACAGAGTTCAAAGCAGCATTTACCCCGCTTTGCAACCTGGCACCTTTAGCACACAGGCCCCGTTATGCTTGCACCAGCATCAGCTATATCCTTGTCCACCTCTATAAACTACCAAGCTCTCCCTTGTTTCAGGACCATATTTAAAACATAATCTGCCCTTGTTCAGGTCCAGTGTGCACTGGCAGCTTTAGGAAACCTCTAAATGCTGCAGTCCTCCAACTGTACCAGTGGTGAAACAGCTAAGCAACACTAGCTATGGCTGTCAGCAACCTTGTCTATCTTTGAAACTGACCCTTTTTTGAGCATCAGGCTGGATTTCCAGATGACCTCAAGAGGTTCCATTCAGCCTCAGTTATCCTCTGGTTCTGTGAAAATTCAGCAGCATGCTATCCCTCTTCCCCATACACAGGTTTCCACGGAAAGTCACAGGTACTGGCACAAAGGCAGTGGTTTTATACTCGGGCCAAATGCTTGAGGGTCCCATGGCTGTGAGACGTGTTGTGAGCTGGTGCTGCCCCACCATCAGGAAACAAGCTCTGTACAGAGTCAGTGAAGTTACCCCATGTCAGATGTGAACATGAAAGTCCGAATCTTGTGCAAAGCATGGCTGAGGGGCAGCGTTAGTGGGACTGGGCTTGAGCCCAACTGGTGACTAATGTTACAAGTGAGTGTGGTGCTCAGTTCACTGCAGTTTCTTTACTGATTTAGGACTGGTTTGCTTTCCAGTCCAGGTGAGTATCCAGTTCAGACATAAAAATAGTTGAAATTATGCAAATAAGCAATGGTCACTTGGACTGCCAGGCTTTTGGAAAAAGACTCTTTCCTTTACTACTGGATGGTTCATCCAGTATCCTGGGAAATGGGGACCTGATCCATGAAAGGATCAGAGAGAAATATAAAGTGTAGCATTAAGCTTTGTTGACAGCAGTTGAGCGAGAGGTGAGTGAAAATTTTCTGTCAAAACTACAGGTCATTTTTCAGTTAAGTGGATAAGTTTGTATACATAAAACATCTCCTTTTCATGGAAGATGTAGATTAAAAAGGAAGAAGAAATAGTAGATCCGGAAAATGTTAGCCATTGGCCTTTGTTTAAGGAAAGAAAGAGAAAATTTCTGTGGGCGTAAGAGTTCCCTCAAGGCCAAAGTAACTAAAGCAGGAAAACTGAAGTCAAAAAGGCTAATGCACTTGCTGGTTTGCAAGCAAGACAGAAGTCATGTTAGTTTTCTACTAGCTGGTTTTATTTAGCTCATGAAAGGACCTAGTGTCCATGATGATAAGGAGAAATGATTAAACACAAATGCCTTCTCTTTTGTTATTCCAGCAATTGAGTTCTAGCACTCCTTAACTACCATTACCCTTACAGACCATTTCTCCTGCTTGAGGATGAATGGTTGGATTTATCAGAAAATGGTACTGATATGAGATTTGGCTGTAATTCCAGACAATAGTCAGCTCTTAATATAAGCGAAACTCCAACAACGTCATTAAGTTGCAGCAGTTTTAAGCTAGCTTCCTGAGTTTGAATGCCTGTCTTTCCTTATGACAGATGATTCTTTTTTCTTTTTTTTTTCTTTTAATAACAACAGTATTGTTTTTTAAAGCAAACGGCACTAGGATGTTCTATTTGTTTACAGTAAGCACTTCTTACTGTTACTGAAGAGATCTACCTGCAATAACTGATCAGGTTGCATACCCACATCTCCAACGACACAGGGGCTTCATAATGTACAAAATCCCACAAGGATGGCAGCAGAGCCCAGTCTACTGTGACATCAAAAGTAAATTATTTTTTAAAGACTATTTCTATATATATAATGAATGATTTGTACCTAATTAGGGAAATACCAGATTGCTACAAAAACTAAAGAATAAAAATTCTACATAATCAAACAGGATAGTTTTAGAGGTTAAAAAGAAAGGACCATTTTTATTAAGTGTTATAACTGGTACTTACCAGAGGCCATTGGTGACCCTGCTTTTAGGGCTGGAGGTCTCTCAATGTAGTTACTTCTGTTCCTGGTTTCACTGCTTACGGTGGTGCTGGCAGAAGGTTTCTTTAGTATCTCCTCAATGGAAAAGGACAGGCTGGGCTTCCCCTGGCTGACACATTCCCGGTGGTCGGTCATTTTTCTGCCAAAGTGGCCACAGGGCAGAGTCCTCTCCTGGCTCTTGGAGCACCCCAAGAAACATGCAGCTGGGAAGGTGCACGTCTCTCCCCACCTGTGCCCGGATGACCTGCAGCAGCGGTGGGAGGAGAAACAAAGGCAACCCAGGAGTGAGCACACACACCTGCTCCTCTCTGCTGATCAGCTTGGGACCAAGACCTGTGCTCCCATGTCTGGGGAAAACAACATTAGAAATGGGGGTGAAAAGTCTTACCAACCCCGCTCACTGCTGAACATCCACCAGCCGACACAGATTTACAGATCTCTGAACAATTGCATGGCCATCCCAGGAGGAGGTGGGCTCCTCGCAGACGCAAGTGAAAAATGCCCTGGGAATGGTTGCTTCTCGGTGGTAAATCCTGTTTGGGGGATAGTTATCCTTCTTTTCTGCTTCAGGCTGAAATTTGTGACAAGCCCACTGGATTCGTACTATTACGGAGTTAAGAAAATAGTTGGCAGGATGAATACTTTTCCCTCGTGCCATTTACTAACAAGTGAGACATCCTGTAGACTTCTCTCGCATACAAGGATGTGTCACACATGGAAACCTCCCTCACCAACAGTTCCCAGGTTATCCTTCAGCCATCCCCCCAGCCATTAGCTTTGGTTCAGATCCTCCTTCCTTCTACTTTGGAAACTCTTTGAACTTTCCAAAAAGGCGCTTTTCAACATCATCCCATCTTATCAGCCACAAGAGAAAAAGAGATGCCCTTCGCAACATGCTTAGGAGTAGGAATTAGTACCCTCTACCTCCCACCTGTACTCCTAAAGATAAAACATTTTCTTTCTCTCCTGAGCTATGAGGCAAGCTAGCTTGATAATCACCACAAGCTGCCTGTGCCTCCCAGTCAGGTGTCCACTGCAGAGGGAGAAGATTTCCTGGGTAATGCAGATGCATGCCAGTGATTCCTCTGCTCAGCCATTTCTATCTTCTTGTTAATTTTTATTTTGGGAAGAATGTGTGGTTAGATACACTCCCATTCCTTCCCCCTCCCTGCCCCCACTGACATTTCTAGCCTTCTGGGATTGCCCCTCACCTTTTAAATTGCTATGGTTCTGTCTCCCTGTCCTGCTGGTTCTCCTCTGCGCCTTCGTTATCGGGCTCTTATAATTGTATTGTCAGGCCCTGCCTTATTTGTCCAATGATCTGACAATTCTTGAGCTGATATCCCATCATATGACCTCTTCGTGGAGTGGAGACCAAAATTACTGTGTAACCAGGGGGCAATAAACCACACCTGATAAGATGAAAGACTTTCCAGATTTGAGATACTGGAAAAGCAGTGGGGGCGGTGAGGAAAGAACAATGAAAGAGGTAAAAAATTGTGCAGCCAGTCGTGATGAAGGATATTTAATTATCTGATTTTATTAATCAAGCTTCTCCCCAGGTGACAGCGTAGACAAGCAAGTGTCTTTCACACTGATGAAATGCATGGGCAGAGAGTGGGAAGTGCTTTTCTTTGTTCCCTTTGCATCCCTCTGCCCAGTGGCTCAATGGAGCTGTTTGTGTAAAGAGGATCTTGCGCCTTCCTGGTTGTGTGATGAGGTGGCAGCTGTTGCGGGGCGCAAAAGGTCTTGTGGTCCTGTCCATGAGGAGAGGACACCTTGCCATTTCAATCCATGCGCACAGGGGAATGCTGCTCTGGGCAAGACAACCTCTCCTGCTTTGTTGCCAGTGCCTGTAATTCTGGCTGGGCACACAAAGAGGGATGCCCTCCCCTTCTCTGCCTAGGCAGAATGAGAGAGTAAGTAATTTATGGGCTGAGAAGAGGTGAGCGTGTCATTTGTATGCAGAGGGAAGGGCAAGAAAGATGCTTTGAATCCACACTCTGGATGAAAACTCCCTATTTAATAACAAGGTTCCTGCTTTTCCTCGTGATTCCTGATGCAAAAAAACATGAAAAAGCACAAGGAGAAACCTGGTACATTCTCTTACAAATGCCTTACTTTCCCTACTCAACTTGCCTAAGGCAATAAAAGAGGAACCACTTCTTGCTTTAACTGTCTTCTTATAGAGTAACGGCTTCAAATCTTACTTCCCAGATGTCATGAGTTCAATGTCCTTAGCCCAGCCTCCAGTGTATTAATTTAGCATATATGACAGTGTCTGGACTCTCTGATGTTTACTGTGCTACCTTTTATCTAGAACCTTTCAGGCACAGGGTAACCAGCTCTAGGGACCTGGAGCCTGTTTTTTATGCCTCCTCTGCTGTCTGTTTTTCCAAAGGCTCTGTGTAGGTGCAGAAGTGAAGCCCATGGATTTTTCTGCTTCAGTTGCCAAGGAAGCCCAAAAAAGGACACATTTTCCTTTGCTGTGGAAAACTTTGGCTTTGGTTTGTTATTAAAGCCTCTTTGTGTTCAAGGGGTTCATTTCTTCTTGCAGGGGGAGGAGGAAGAGGATTTCACAGGAAAGTCTGATAGGTCCCAACACTCCTTATGAGGACTCGTATCTTTGGAGGTCACTGACTGGGTAAATTAGCCGAGAGACTTCAGGGCAAAAACCACACCTCCTACCCCTTCTTTCTGCTCAAGCTCCATCTTTGCTGAGTTAAATGCACACCGTTCTGAAAGGAAGAAACGTAGCCTTCTGGCAGTTATACCTCTATGAACACTCACACCAGCTCCTAAAGAAATCCATGTGACTCTGCAGTAAAAATCTTCTGAAGGAAAGAGAGCTGAGACAGGCACACTCTAAGTTTTCATCTTGGTGAAATACTTTTATTCAATGATCACATTGACAACACGTAACAAGTGAAACCGGAGTATCTCCATATTCAGAGAGTACACGCTGCCTGTCTCCACTGCCGCCGACTTGCTCTGGGTAGGCGCCTGCTGGGACAATGCTGTAGTCTCATGTCACAAAATCAAGCCGTGGTTGTTTGTATAACTATTCTGTCTTAGTCTGTGACTTTAAACCTCCCTGCTGCTCCCAGGGAGAAGATGATTTTCTGTGTGCGTTTAAATGAGATGCGCACATGCAAATTTACAACTTGAAAGCTTCCTTGTGAAGGCTTTATTTTTGTTCTGTCTTATTGTATTGTTCTTTTTATTAAAACTGAAGGCAATGCCAACTGAGAAATATATTTTTGTTCTTCTATATAGAAAAACACAACAAGCATTAAAGTAGGAAATAGGATGAGTAAGTGACAACTCTTGAAAGGGGATTAGAAAGCAGCAGTGTAATGATGCATACAAAAGTTTCTTCAGAATAAAACGCAGATTTGATATCAAAATGTTTAAGTAATACTGAAAAACTTGAACATTTTAATAGTTTTTAATACAAAAATGGTAAAATAATGATAAATGAAATTTCATTAACAAAAAATTATATACTTTCTTTGGAATGACTGCTAATTTGGAATTTCTTTGCTTTGTGTTACGTTAAAATAAAGATGAGTGTCAAAAAATAGAAGCTTGAAATGCAAATTAACATTTTGCAAATTAAAATGCTTCAGTTGACCCCCTTTTTCAAATGATTGAGCTGCTGGAATGTAACAAATTATTTATGTTCAAAACAAGAAATGATTTACTTTTAAATTACAAAAGAACGAAGAAGTTATTTTTCTGCCAAGTTCTAATTTGATAGCTTTTGTAGGGTAGTTTGGGGATATTTTTATATTTCTGCTTGACCTGGAAATGCAGATGACTCTCATTTGTTACAATTATTGTGCTACCTGTCTAATTTAGTCTATAAATTCCTTGAGGCAGGAAACACATCTTCCCCTGGGGTTGTGGAGCTCTGAAGGCAACTCCTTACACCAGAAGGCAGGTGTCTAGAGCAAAATCATGCTGTGTTGATTTTGCTCAACCTGTCCTGCCTCTGCCGGGCAAATCTAGAGGTCCACAAAGCTTGTGAAGTTTTTAAAACGTGGTGAGCTTTCAGAAAGTGAAAAATCCTGGATGTACGGACTCAAAATCAACTTGAGATCAATATTTGGGAGGTTTTTGTCCTATATTCCCACTCTCAAAGAGGAAAAAGAACTGTATTTATGCTGTCAGTCAGGAAGTGTGATGGTTCCTGCCCCACTGGTCTGTTCCCCTGCATGAAGGCAATAGTTGGATGATAGTCCACCCAACGCCTCTGAAGCTTCTCCTTTAAGCTCCCACCTTTGTATGTGAGTCAGAGTCAGAGCTGTCCAGTGTTTATGCACAGCATGGATGCTGTAGCTGACAACACCTCGTCTCCAAGGGCTTGTGCTCAGTCAGCTGTTCTGGGCAAGCGTAGGAGCTCAGGTGCTCAGGGGCACCAGTGCAGAGGTGCACCAGCAATTGCCAGCGACGGTGCAGTGGCTAACGGCCCCCCACTGCCCTCTGGAGCTGCATGTCCTTGTAGGTTGTCCTCCATCCTTTCCGCATTACTGGACTCTGACAGTCCCCCCAGTGACGGCTGCTCTGATCTTCTCAAAGTTCAACAGCTGGTAATGATCTAGCAGAAAGCCGACACAGCCTGCCTTCTGGAGTCCTTTTAACCTCAGATTTATTAGCCCTGTTGTCTCCATAGATTTCTCAACAAGCTCATAAATTAGAAATATTAAGAAAAGGGACACCACGGGTTTAAACTGATAACATCTATTATGGTTTTTTATGGCACAATTATTATCAATTGACATTTAAAATCGCATCATAATCCATCAAGGTGAAATGGACTCAGAAAGATATTTCTCCCTGGCCAAAAATAATAACAACAGCAGGAGCAAGACTGCAAGAGAGGAAGCACAGAAACAGTTTGAGTCCAGGTCACTGATTGTGTAGTTTGGAGGTGGCTTTTAGCAACTTCACCTTCTGTTTAATCCATTCTCATATTTTATAATGCTGCTTTGCCCCCTCAGGCCCCTTATGCCCTTTATAGAGGCTTTTATATCAAAAATCTTTAGTTAATCCATGATGGGGAGCTTGGGTCTTTGCTTCAAGAAGAACAGGACGTGCTATATGTGGGAAGGGCTGAAGAGATCAAAGGTTGTCCTTTTTATAGCAATTTGGGCCTCCGAGCAGCAATTGCCATGGAGAACTGTCCGGCGTGGCTACAAACTGACTTTGATCTGTCTGCTGTTTGGCTGACAGAAAGTTAAAAATAAAGAAGGAATGTGCTTAATTTAGCCCAAACATGGGAAGAACAATTCTTTCCCCATCTACTGAAGAATGCTACACAGTCCACACATATGAAAATAAAAACAATTCTCCAGGGGAAAAGAAAGAAAAAAAAAAGCTCCAGGAAATGATAACAGAGTAAAACCGAAAGTCCATGACCTCTATCTCATTATTTCAAATTGGTTGTAGTTTGGTAGTGAATATATTTCCATAGTGATGCATGAAAGTGAACTTCCTGTGTCACTGGCACTGAACCCTCCCAAAAATCACTATCTCTATGCTGGACTGCTGTTGTTTTGTCACAGTGTCTGCAATTAAACAATCAGGTCTTTACTGCATTTTCTATCACAGAGATGCCCAGCAGAAGATGACACACTCTCTCTGGCCAATGGGGAGTAGACTGGCACTTCCAAATGGGCAATTCAAGCTATCCTCAGGTAAATGCCCGAGACAGGTGCTCCTCTCTCTGAGGGAGGTTAAGCTGACCGTCAGTGTCTTGGCTGTATGGGGAATATTTGTACTGTACTAATGGGGCAGAGCTGCCAGCTATTATCTCATTCCCGAGAAGACTGGTCTGGAGTCATTCGCATCCTGGGTATGGTTTTATGGGACGTAGCTTTGTTGTGCTGGGAATATTTTCATATTTCCAGAGATGCTCCTAGACCAAATCAGGAAGAAAATTCAGACTCTCAAGGACTCAAAAAAGAAAATAAGGCTTCTTTTTCAGTTCATTAGTCTCAGCTCAATAAAAACATTTCATTTTGATCATAGTAAAATGCTTGGTCTTGCTGTTGAAATTTCAATTAATTTTTCACCACTACTAATGTATTTCTAAATAAAAAAGTAATCTCAAACATGGAAAACCAACCTTTTAAAAACTATTGGAACAACATTTTTCAAGAATTTGAAGAATTTCCATAAACTTTTTTTTTAAAAAAACAAATAGTGAATTCTAACAACACCGGCGTGCTGATGTAGTGCTCTGTGTGTGCAGAGCAAACGCATTTGTTTGCCGCTGACCCAGTTTCCTGATCTCCTAGATACAACTGGAAAATGAGTTTTTGTCAAAAAAACCCTCAACCAACATTCAGGAAAAGTTATATTTTTTATAATTTCCTTAAGGCTGCTGTCTCTCTTGATTAACAGGAGGTACAGTTAAATATGTAGTTATATTGTTTAAACACATTTTTTTTCAAAGGCTTTTCCTCTATTTCCATATCTATTTTTCTCAAATCCAGCAGACCAGTCTGTGAGGCATCCTAGAAAGAAGCTATTGCATCTATACGGGCAATTTATGTGAGAATAAAGAAATTCTGGTTTTTGTGCATAGCAGGCCTTTTATCTGTCTGGAATGGTCACAGATTTCAGTGTATACAAGTCTGACAACCTCACCTTTCTCTAAAATTGCTTTGATTTCTACAGGAAAAAAACACATTACTATGGCATCAAGTTCCCAACTGTCTATGACACCCTCCACAGATTTTAACCAGTTAACACCTTCCACGTGATAAGCTTTGCAAACAGTCTTGTGAAACAGTGCTTTAAGTTACCAGTAATTAATTCAACGTTCTGGCTGATAGAGCCAGTATTAGGTGATCACTGACTGAACCATTTCTGCTTCTCAAAGCCAGACAGGAGAGGGCAACGTGTCCTGTGGGACTGCACACCAAGGCTGCAACAGCCCAGCTGGGGAAGTGAAAATTGTCTTACATCCTTGTTTTCCGCTTTAAGTCAAGTCATCCCCATGGTGAAAAGAAGTCACAGAATGAGAAGTGATACTCTTATCCATCTTATTCATCCAAAGATTCTCCTGCAGTTACTTCAAACAGTAAAATTCGCGACTTACAAGACAAAAACAACCTTGATTTTTTGCATATATGGGCTTCTGCAGCCTTGGATGGTGGGAAAGATTTACAGAAATATCTAGAAAAAATGCCAGTAAATAAAAATCAGTTAAAGTCTGGTCACTAAAGCTCTTTTTTCAGGTAACTCATTCTAGAAAGCACAAGAGAAGCTGAGACTTGTCCTGTCTGTTTAAAATTCAGACTTCACAAGTACCTAGACACACAGTTTTAAAGAAATTAATGATGGGAAAAATAACAATCATTCATGTTTTTTCCTGTTGAATATCCCAAACCGTACTTATCCCACAAAGTGTTAGGGGGTGAACTGATTCTGATCCAGGCCCTGCTGGGCTAAACAGTCTTTTACCTGATTAGACTTAAATACTATTTCAGGATTAACTGGGAGCTGGGATTGTTTGTATCATCAAATTACTCTGTAGGTCCTGAGCAGGAATAGCAGAAGAGCGTGAAGATGTGTCCTCAGAGACATACAAAGGGAGTACCAAGAGGAGAATAAACTCTTTGTTGACAGAGGAATGCAAGCACTACACAAAAAAGTCTTGGTAGCAGGAGAATATACTGTGCAGGAGCAAGATACATCAGCAGAGCAGCCTAGGAGATACTATCCTTGTAACTTGTCCACATCATCTTTGTCAGTGCTAAAATTCAGGTCAAACTCCATGAAGAGAGAGTAAAAGAGATTTCACTGTAGTGATTCATTAGTTCTGCTTACAAAACCTGGGGAAAATGTCACTTTCAAACTTAGACAATACATCAAAATTTCAACCTCTGCCAGGGACAGGCGTGTCAGGCTCGCCAGATGGCAGAATGGCAAAGCAAGCAAATAGTCCACTGAGGCCCTGAAAAGTCTTGGGAGAGCACAAGATATCTGTGTACAGACTAGAGAAGGAAAAATATCACCTGCGGGCACGCAGAGGAGACATTCATACACTTACTGAGGAGATACGAACCTTCTCACCTGACAGTGCCCTCCACTCTTGAGCCAGGTGTCTCCCAGGCTCCTTCCCTCCTACTTGGGTAGCATTGTAGCTTCTCCCTTCCTCTCCCTCGGGATCCTGAGAAAATTACAAAGTGCACAATATTCCTAGGCTTTCAGCAATTTGTTTTGTTTAATGGGCTCCAGTGGGAACTCCTATTAACCTACTATAGAGAGAAGAGCTTTTTTGTTGTTGCTGCTGCTGTTGTTGTTTGCACCCTTCTGCCTAAGGCAGGTAGTGAATTATGTGCCTGATCTTCTTCCTCACTCCTGGACTTCCTTATGATGTCCCACAGGGGCCCATTAAGCACTTTCTTGCTGCATCCCTCCAGAGAAAGGCCAAGTGCTGAAGTGGCAGAGGCAGGGGAAGAGGGAGGCTCTTGTGGCTCAGAGAATTACAGGATCTTTGAAGGGGAGCAGCAAGTCACTATTAAGGTTTGGATAAGGGCAGGACATCTCCAGAGCTACATGGGAGTGTGAGGTCTGCTGGGGGGTTGAGCTGCATACTAAAATAAATTTTCTGATTATGGGGCAAAAAATATGGTTTGGGTGTTTTTCCTTCCTAAGTTGATCTCCGAGTCATAGTTATTTCCACTCATGTAGTGGCTTGAGAACTCAGACTTCAGAAAAATGGACACTTCTGACCTGCAGCTGACTGCAGGTCCTTCTGTGGTCTGTCCCACAAACTACACACACTCAAGCCAAAGTTTTGCTCCAGCTGCTAAAGTTGCGTGTTCCCTCGGAGCAAAAAAGCCCTAGTTTGGTTCCCCAAGGTGACACCTAAGATAGCCTCTTTCATGCATTTCAAATAAGTTTCCTGCAAGAAGCCATTCCATGTTTTTATAACCACAGCATTTTAAACATATTTCTGTATTTTCTAATGTGACGCTGCCACAGGCTATGAAATTTTTTGGGGATATATAGTTGGGTTTTTTCCTTTTTCCTTTGCAATTTGTGGTAGGAAAGAAACGTTTCTGTAGTTGTGTGCCAAGCTGGCCTCTCTTCAAATGCGCTGTCTGCTTTTTATCCATAAAATCACATACCGGAAAGTCCGTCTATAGAGAACATTATTAGCTGAAGCTGCAAAGTCAAGTACTGGAAAGCTAAGGCAATGCCAGACTTGAGATTGCTTCTGCTCATACATTAAGAGACAGATGCATTAGGACATACTAAAAGCTTTTGTAGATGGATGTAGAAGGTGGGAGGATCTCTCTCAGGCAGGACTGATGAATTACCTGAAAAGTGAATCATTTGCATTAACTCTTCCTCAACCGTGGCCCCCAGCCTCCTTCCCTCTGCTGATTTTTGTCCATTGTCTGCATCTTCTGCAACTTCCAGTAGGCGCTAAAACCACGGTGGCTGCAGCATATGCCACAACACTCTGCCACAGACAGAGGAAGGGGAGGAAAAGGAGGCAGATGAGGATTGCCCTGTTCAGAAAACCTCTGAGAGGGATGAAAGGACATTTTTTCAGCCCAGAAAACAAGAGAGGGATTTTGAGGCTAATACTTTTATTCAGGAGCTGCTAGGTATATTGCTCCTTCCTGTGTTTTTTTTCCTGGCTCATTCAGCCTCCTTTGGTGATGAGCTGTCAGTTGTTGCTGGCCAGGCACTAAAAAATGGCTACAAAGTAGTGCTGTTTTCTGATCCAGCAAATGTTTCCACAGCCCACCCTGAGGAGAAAATGAAAATTTACCCCCCACCTCAACAGAGTGCAGAGCAGCTGAGCTGTGCATACCCAAAGCAAGGCATGGAGAAGCCCTCTTGCATAGCCAAAGAGAAATCTGGTCAAGGATGAGTGACGACTGTGAGGGGCAGATGGTGCAGGGTTTCTTCCTCTCCCCCCGCCCCTGTCTACACTAGTGGTAATGTAACAGGGCAGTGAGCTTCCTTTCTGGCTGAATACTGAAGCTAATTCACAGTTTAGGTTGCCAAAAATAAAACTAATTGGCTAAAATGTTCCATTTAGTTGTATTATTGTTGGAGTAAGTTTTGGAAAATGAAAATATTTTCAGCTTGTCAGTGCTCTTTTTATGAAATTCAGGAAAACAGCATTTTTAAAAGTGAAAAATCTTTTCTATTTTCTTTCTTTATTTAGTGGAAAAAAATGTCCCTGTAATTTCCCTTTAGCTTTAGGTACAGCCCTTCCCTCTGCTGGACGCTGACAGCAGATTCAAGCAGATGTTGCTCTACCCGTGACATACAAGTTGCCATTTCCAGATTTCCTTCATGGCCAGGGGGGCTAAAAGCATTTTTCAATAATGAAAATAGAGATGATGTTGTCATCAAAGCAGAGCTGGAGCCCCAGGCATATGCCTGTGCATTAATCTGTCCTGGGCATCGTGTAGATTTGTTCCTCTGGCCCTGCAAAGGCAGGTACAGCTTTGAATATGCTTTATCCACAGGAACTTCCCTGCAGACACCAAATACTAATTGCCATCCTTATATTGTTGACATGACTAGGTGAATACACAGGACAGTCACTGTCAGCTTTGGTGGGTTTTTTGTAAATACTTTCCTAAATTTTGTTTACATGCTAATGTACCAATTGTAGATATGAGATGAGGGTAAGAATCAGTTTATATTACCCATCACTTCCTATTTTAAATAATAAGTTTCTTTTACACCTTTGAGGAACTATGAAGAATATGGAGTGCAAACATTAGTTTTACATCTAAAAATCTATCATCTTTAAATCAATGCTCAGATAACATGTAATCTGTCAGTTGACTAACAACAGTGACACAGGAAGTACATCTAGATACTACTTCATATTCTGGCATTGGTTATTTAGAAATTGTACTAAGTAAAGAAAACTCTACTGCCAAGGAATTTCAATGCTACATTCAAGCATCTTCCTGCTTATATCTGAAGATCTATAGTTTCGCTTAAGCATTTAAAAATAGCTAAAACACAGTGTGTTCAGGGCCCAACATGGCCCCCATAGAAGTCAAATAAAAAGCTCCTTTGATTGAAATGGTGGCTGGATCAAGCTCACAGCATGTCTGTACTTTCTCATTAATACTCAAGTATTAGAACAGCCAAATTCATCTGAAATATTAATATTCTGAGACTGTATTTTGAATTCAAGATTTCTGAAGATGCACATTTTGGACTTGGGGCTTGTAGTTTATAATAGAAATATCACATTCTGATAAAAATCCACCTTGGGCATGACAAGCTAAACAGCTAAAAATTCAGAAGACTCCACCTTAATACATCATAACCACACAGCGGTAATAAAAATTGCACACACACACATAAACACGAAGTCATACATACCCAAGGACTGTTTTCTTTTGATAATGCAAGGTAATAGTGATACAGATGGCATTACACAATACACAAAAAGCAGTAAGACAGCTGGCACTGGATGCATTTGAAATAGGGTAGAGAGCATACAGGGAGGATGCAATAGAGAAGAAGATGTGATGAGAAACCATGTCAGTGCAGACATGCTCAAGCCAATGTACAGCAGAAACAGTGTCCCACTTGAGAGAGTGCAGCACAATGCAGTTGACCTATTTGGATGTGGAAATAGCATAGCTGCTCATGTGGAGCATCCACAGGTGACTCTGCACAGTTAATATCCAGCCTGGATAAGGGGTATACAGAGCATCAAGGAGAGCTGCAGCATAAGCTTTTTGTTTCCTGCTTCACCCTCAAAACAGACAGTCTCTGCCTTCCACAAAAATTTTTCCATTGAGAACTTTTCACTATGTGAGACTGAGCTAACTAAATCCAGAATTATTCAGCCCAGAGAGAGTTCAAAGGTCCTTAGTCTGCGAACTTTGCCACGTTACACTTTTTTTATAACAAAAATTAATCCATCTTGCATATCTCTCCTATTTGCAGCTGGAGCAGAGAGAAAGATGCACAAACAACATCTTAAACCTCATGTCCGAGCTGGTTGCTTAACCTGGCTTGCCTGCCCAGTTTGCAGTTGGTCTTTAGTGCTAATGGTTAACTTCTCCTCCTCCTTTTGTCTCCACGGTGTATTGTTGACAAATCTTCCTGGTGACCTTTTAGAAGACCAAATACATGGAGAGTGTTTTAAAGACACAGAAAGAGAGAGAGAGAGAAACAGAGTTTGCACGGGTTTGTGTCTGTGATGAGGAAGCTGTGAGTGCAGTTTGAGAGTATTTTTATTTGGTTCCTGAGACAGAAAGAGAATGACAACAAGCATTTGCTTAGTGACCTTCTGCATGGCAAAACATGACCAACAAACCATCTGTGTACTTTTTATGTTCATGCAGCCAAGATTCCTCCTGCCTGGGGTGCTGGCTGAGTATCCCTGGGCCACAGCCCAAGTGCTGGACTTCAAGCGCACTAGAGACCTTAACATGTGGAGGAAATAAGGTGCACTTTCTGCACTGCTCAGTGTAGACTTAGTTCATGGATGAGAAAAGCACCAGGGTTTGGCTTACACTAGTACAGGGCAGTGGGAGGATTTGGAGGAAGAGAGTAAAGCCATATGCAATTTGTGCAATGTACACGATTCATGTGTTGGCAGGCCTGGAATATTGATCAGGTGAGGTTTTGCTTTTTGTCTTACAATTAACACTGTTACAAAGCTTGATTGAGGATGATTTAATACCTCATTTGGTACCTGAAGTTTCACCCAGGACAAAGAGCACACGCACTATGTCAGAGGGAAAGGGAATGGCTCTGTGTCTTCACAGGCCCTCCTTCATGGATGCATTCAACCTTGCAGTGGGTCCTCTCTATGTAGAGTCCAAAAATGTAGCCTCCAGACCAATAGCCTGCAGTCACAAAGAATGGTTGGAAGTTGTGGGCTTGGAAACATGCTCCAAATTGATGCAATTTTCTACTAATGTGAGGACTGGTGTCATATTACTCATTGAGCTTGCAGTTTGTGTTTGCTTAATTCTCCTAAATTTAGCTTCCACCTGGAATTCTCAAGGCACTTGACTGAGCTTACAAATCACGTCTCCTTTAGCACCTAAGAATCTCCTCGTGCTAGGTGCTGTAAAAGTATAGAACAAGCAGACACTTCTGAGTGTAAGATGAGACGCGCCCTACAGTGATCTTATGAAAAGAAAAATGTTACAAAATCTTGTCATGTTTTCATGCTGCTGTTGGTGGAATGGGCTGCGCTAAGATGAGCTAAACCATGGCTGTAGTAGAACCATTTGAATCTGAACTTGTATGTGCATCAGGGTGTGTCGGGACCATGCAACGCAGAAAGATGTATGGGCTAGTTTCAAACATGCTGGTTCCTCCAGGTAGGATTGTGCTGAAGTTTGCTGTATTGAGATGCTGCTTCTAAGACCCATGGAACTATCTGGGTTAGCACAGAGTCCCAAACATGCTATTTAGTCCTGTTCAGGAAAGGAGTCATCTTTTACAGTACTGGCTTTTGCATCAACGCATAGTGCCACCCAGAGTGAGGCAGACGAACCCTCCATTCTCTATGCCCTCTCCCTGAGCAAGTGAAGAATTACTGAGAAAGCTACTTCTTTCTCAGCTTTTTTCAGCCTGCGCTGTACAGCATAGATGGCTAATCTGCCAGCATGCTAACAAAATCTCTGAGCTTTGAGTTATGGCAGATAAGTTCCTAGATGAAAAGTACTACCCTGGCAGGGTCCTTGGCTCCGTGTTCATTAGCTTTTCCTCTTCAAGAACTTCTGTCTAATTTTTTTCTCCCAGATGGGGAAGATGTGAACAGAACAGGATTTTAATTTTTTTTTCCAGTAAAAGCTTTCATCTCCCACTGCTGCTGGGACCCACATAAATTCTAAAGCACTGTGACAGTGCCATGGCTTGGGAAGGACTATTGCAGCAAGCGCAGCAGGGCATGACTGCCACTGCTAGCAGGGATAAGGGACTGCACCAATAACAAACACCTCTCCAAAAGCTTCAAACTTCAAGCTCCGGAGTACTTCCTGCACTGCCCGTGCAGTCTTGGAGGTTTATTATGCAGCCTTCTCTCAGCTGCAGGCCTGGCAGCCTCCCTGCCTCCCTCCTGCTCGCTCCGTGAGTAAGTAACGCCGGGATGCCGCGCTGGTGCCCACGCCGACCCGGGTGGGGACCCCGCCGGGCGGGCACGCCGGCCGGCCGCCGCCAGAGGGAGCCGTGCGCACGTCCGGGCCGCTGCTCGGCCGATGGGCTGGGCCGCGCCACGCCGCGCCCACCAGGGCACCGGGGATTCGGCGGGCAGGGCGGGGCTGCGCCCGGGCCGGGGGGCGGAGGACCTTCTTCGGGGGAGCTGGTCGGGAAGCAAAGTAACTATTCTATTCGCCTCCCCCTTGCTGGGCTGGGACTAGGAGGTCTAGCTCTGGGAATGGGCAAAGGGAGTTTTAGTAAGGGAAGAAAGTGTGGATGAGCATGGGTCTGTAGAAGGAGCAGGGGAAAGTCACGTGGCCTGGGTACCCCCAAAATACAGGGCAGTTTGAGGACTGTCAAGGCACCCTGGTGCTTTAACAGCTTAGAAGGTAGGGGCAGTTTCACAGAAGAGGGAGGTTTCTAGTGTGGTCCCACAGGCACAGCATGCATCTAAATATTTTCTTTGAGAAAGAGGTGAGCAGTGAATTGGCATAGCCAGCTGCTGACATCACATTATTTAAAGCAGTCAAAGCTAAAACTATTTGTGAAGGCTTGTGGAAGGAGCTTGAGAAACTGAGTGATTGGGTAATAAAATGGCAGATGAAATTCAGTGTCAATAAATGCAAAGTAATGCACATGAAGGAAAACAACCTTAACTATACGTTCACAGTGATGGACTCTAAATGAGCTATTACCACTCAGAAGAAAGATCTGGTAATCATTATATATAATTCTTGAAAAACATCAGCTCAAATCTAGCAGTGGTCAAAAAGACAAATGGAATACTAGATATTATTAGGAAAGAAATAGAGAACATGATAAAAGACATACTTTTTTTACCATGCAAATCTATGCTGTGCTCACATCTTGAACGCTATCTGCAGTTCTGGTCTCCTGGCAGAATAAAAAACAAACAAAAAAAAGAGGCAGGTGTGGAAAATGTAGAACTAGAAACTTCATTAAGAAGATGACAATGTTCTGTGGAGTGAGGGGACAATTTATTAGACAGCAGGTTTAAAGGAAGCACTGTATGTATTCAGTGACACTGTGGAACTCACTGCCACAGGAAGTTTTGAAAGCCCAAATGTAATGTAATTAAAACAACAGCAACAATTAAATAAAGCTGTTGGCATTAGGCTAAACAAAGGCTGTATTTTTGAGTGATATAGACACAACTACAAGCTCAGGAGATAACATAGTTTCTAGCTGCTGGAAAGGCATATGGGGATAATCACTCTACCTCAGCCTTGCTTCTAACGTTCTTTTTTGTATCTGTTGGGCTACAGAGACCTTTGCTTTTAACCAGGAAGGCCATACTTATATCATTATGCTAAAGAAATTGAAATATTTTGGTCCTAAGGAAAATCAATGGCAGAATTCATTGATTTAAAGAACAGGGAAATCAGCTCTGCCTCTAGCTGGGTCATGTCTCACTGCACGAGGTGTTGCATTGATTGAAGCGAGACTGCTGGCACAGCATGAACAGCTTATAACAGATAGCTTTGAGCTACCCAGAAAGTAGCAGTGACTATGAGTGGGATTCATTTCAGCGAACTTTAACTGGTTTTGAGAACTAGGTGCTTATTCTTTAGGTGACTGAGGTACTTCTTCCTGTCACAGTGTTTCCACGGTACCACGTTTACCAGAGGAAACCAGGACAAAATGCGTATGATGTTCCTAGGAAAAAAAGCAACTAAACCATCTGGAGCATGTCACCTTGCCTGCTTTTTCAGCACCTGAAAGAGGAAATGAAGATAATGGTGTTTGGACGCCTTGGGATAAAGGCATGAGCTGAGAACTCAATTTCCTTGAGGAAAATAAATGTGATACAGTTTGCCTTTGGGATGTAACAGAGTACCCATACTTTTCAGGTGTCTCAGCGATGGAATGAGTGAGCAAAAGCCAGAAAGGGTATTTGCACTAGAAGCTTAAATATTTCTGTTTGTTGCAGGATTATTGAATAGGGATCCCACTTTAGGTCATTAGTGAACTGCTGCTAGAAGGTAGAAGAGCTCTAACTGCTTTGTCTGGCCAGGGTTTCATCCCCTCTTATTGGAGAAACACCTGCCATTGAGGAAGTACTCCTCAGTACTCAGTCCTGACTACTGGAGCAAGCATGCTTTCATTAAGAGTAGGCAAAATCAAAGCGGAATATTGCAGAAGGCAATACAAATGAAAGAATACTTCAAGCTGCATATTTTAAGAAGGCATGAAAAAGGAGACTAGGTTTGTGGGGAATCTGTTTTCAAGAGAAAGACTTAATGGATCAACAGTTTGAGCAGTAATGAAAACCTAGTATTTTTGTTTCAGAAATAATTAAAAGAATGGAAGACACCATTTTAAAATCCTGAGAATTCCGTGGTTTAGGAACATTCCTCTCATTCTCTACATATCTCAAGCCTTATTTACCTTATTTTTTAAATGGTCAATCACTAAAGTTTTTCGGTGGAAAAGAAATACGTATATACATTTATGTATGTATTTATAAGCAGAGAGTAAAATAAAGAGCTAATAATCTTTTTAGAAGTGGGTACATAGGGCCTGCCAGTCAGTTGATTTCTTTGGTATACTCAATTAATTCATACTAATTATCATGTATTGCAGTGGTGCTTAGCAGCTGACACTGAAATTGAAGCTCCCTTGTATCTCTATAAACAGTAAGGAAGAGTCCTAGCCTTGAAGCCATCAGTGCTTAACTAGACAAGAGAAGCCATGGCAGGAAAAAGGAGACTTGTCACCCTGTTTAATTTCCCTGACCGTCCTCATAATTTATAAAGGAACATCCACCCAAAGCAGTTCTTGGTTAGAGACCTCTGACCAAGCTAATGCCTTAAAATGGCCCAAAGGAGTGCTGTGTAGACACCCTGGGACAAGCCCCAGATGCAGAAAAGCTTCACGGGTTGGGTACTGTGCCTGTACCTGCCTCCTCTGACCCAGGTCAGTGTGGGAGAGCTGACAGGCTGGTGTAGCTTCCACCTCCATAGCAAGTCTGTGGAGCATTGGCAGAAAAGCCAACACTTATCTTGCCTTGAGTGACAAACACACCTAAAGTGGTTAGCTGAGGGCACACAGAGGGACAACACTAGAATAAAGTTCAGACCTGTCTAAATCTTCCACATGAAGACCCCCCAGTCCAGTAAGCCTTATCCACAGGTGTGGTCATGTCTAATTCCATACTCTTTACTATACTGTGCATGACACATTGTATCTGGGAAGAAATCATATGTTTTTGCAGTACATGTTAGTTTTGGCTACACCTAGTGTTTCAATATAGTTTCTGGGTACTGTCTTTGATTTGTTAAAAAATAAAAAAAAGTTGTCATTGGTGCTTAGTGTTGTTTCACTATGATAGTACTGCATGCATTAAAAATGCATAGGTAGATTAGATAGTTAACATTCAGTTGGAGTTCTGGCACAGTCTGAGGGCATGAACTGTAGCCAAGAATATATGGATTCTTAAAACTGTTTCCTGTGCTAAATCTCAGCATCAGCCTGTCCATAAATAATGAGGAGAAGGATGATATAAAATGATGATATTGTTAAAATACTGTCACCTCTCCCTTCCCCACATTTTTTAAAGAAATATATTGCAAAAAATTCATAATGCACCTGGCCATCTTTCTCATGTCTTTCTTTCTTCCTCATCCTGATGGAATCAGTGCTCTATATTACTTCTTAGATTCAACAGATTATGGCAATCTTCTCTGTTTTTTCATTAGTTGAGTTGATTCTGTGCAAAAGCTGTTTAAGATTCATGAGTGATTTTGCCTCTGCAAAGAATAGGAATGCAGCTGAGGAAAAAAAAAAAAAAANCCCATATTCTAGTCTGACCATGAGATACTGATGAGAAATATGCACGCAATTAACTTGAAATAAAATACAACAATTTCTTCCTTCAAGACTGTCCCCACAAACCGAGGTGTGCCTAGCTCATTGCATCCAAACCCTTTGCATCCTCCCTTTTCTACAAATTGATATTGCATAGACATACTCTTGCTTTACTGGATCTCTGCAGAGCCATAAGCTCCCAACGTTTACACAGATTTTCCGCAGTCTGGGAACCTTGAGGTCTGTGGTTTCTGTGGCAATGTGTTGCTTCAGGCCAAAGCTTTTTTTCTCACAGCAGAAAGCTTGCAGACAGGGAAAATCAGACTCTATTGGTCGTTGATCCTGAGAAGCTAGAGGGAGACGAATCCCCTCTCTGCCTACAGATCAGCTACATACACCATCATGCCTGGGGCATGCTGCATGGGTGCCTGAACAACCCACCAGACCCTAGCAAAGGGTGAATTTGGGCTTAGATAATTCCTAGGCTCCACATCTGTCTGTAGTTCCAATTTCACACCTCTCAGTGGAAGCAGGGATCATTTCAGCTGAATAATTTTAGGCTGATTGTCTAGATATCTCGCAGGAAGAAAAGCAGAACTAGTAACAAGATCCCTGCTCCAGTGGGCTTATCATGCTTAGAGGTGTCAGTTACAGCAGGCCCATGCAGTACAGTTCAGTACAATGCTTTTATGCTTCCTGATCCTCCAGACAATTAAGGAGATTAATGCGAATGATTTGCATACCTTGGATCCGCTCAGGATACCATCACTTCAGGTGCTGTGTAATGCCAGCTCTTCCACACAGGAATCTGTTTGTCAAAAGTGTTTGCAAATAACACCCATCTCCTTCCCTCCTGGCTTTCACATCTTGCTTCTGCAAGGTACTTGGAGCAGGAGCGTGGTATAAACACAAGATAGCCTGAAGAATTACCTTCAGGGTTATGTTTAGGCACACGTGCTTCATTACTTTCTTGGATCAGGGCCTTAGCACCCTACAGTCACCAAGTGAATAACCCTAATGTGAAACCAGTTCCAACTTTTAGTGGCTAAACAGCAGAACTGGCACATTGTATTGATGCTATCTTCTTCATTAAGAAAGATGATTGAAATATCATTATTTCTTGAAAAGCATCCAGCCTGTGAAAAGATTCAGACACTGTTGATCAAGTTACCATGGATTTCTTTTGAGACATTCAAGCTATTAAGAGCAGGAATGTTTTGTCTGAAATGCTATACAGAAACCTACGGATAGAAATAATCACTTGCTACCTTTCATCTTTTGTACACGAGTGGAAGTTTACCATGTTCCTAATTACAGTGAATCAGTTGAATTTGTCCTAACAAATCAAGCCATTCAGAGTGTGAATATTTTCTGGAAAGGGAAGAGCAAAAAAAGACTTCAAACAGTGAGTCCAGAAGAAAAGGTTGTGCAGATGGGCAGACATGAGTCATAAAAGAGGGATACTGTAGGTGTCCTTCATATCTCTGCTTAATGCTGTTTCTTCTGATACAAAGGAAATCAGTAACATTGTACATAGGCAGCAGACCAACTTCATTTGAGGACATAATTTATTAGAGCTTCTTAAAGAAGCACTCATTATTTTGTAAAATGGGGATAGAAGCCTTCAAGGCACCCTGGAACACGCAAATTCTATCAACCACAAGAAGATAATTTCTGCTCTCTAAGCCCTCTCTAGAAAGTTTCCCAGATGACCTCTATAGGACAACTGTCACTATAGAAATAATTTTGTTCACTACAAGTTGCAAAATGAAACAGAGGGACTGATCTAAAAAACTTCTATGGCATTTACAGAAAGGTTTTTTTACAAATTTTGGCAGTGTAGAGTTGAGTGGGATGTGACTACAATCTAAGGAAGTGGGGAAAGAGGGACAGCCACTCCCCAACCTGTGGCTGAGAGTATACATGGCATCCAGTACAGGCTGTGAGCAGAGCTGTTGCCCCATCAGCCCTCCTCCCTGTAAGTCTATCCCTGATGTAACAGCAAGGAAAAATTGTGCAAAAATAATATTTACTTTCACCTTAAGATCCTGCTCCATTGTAAGGGTAGTGGAAATAAGAATCAGTGTCTCTATACATAAAACTGTCGCTTGTTACTGTCGCCTTTGCCCTGTCTTCCTCAGGGTTATGAGGCGTAACTGTGCCTGGTAGCACAATTGCAGAATTTCACTCTGAAGCTGTCTGAGGTTTCAAATTGTTAAAAATCCTTCCCCAGGTTATGGCAAATGTTAACACAAATATCTCCTCTTTAATTTTTAATCCAGAGGGCACTAAAACTGAGAGAAGCCCCCTTTTTGCTCACCTCACTGAATGCAGCTAGCTCTGGGGCAGAATACAGTCACTTTTTAACAGTCTCTATCACAACTGCGTAATTGGCTGGGGCAGGACAGGAGGTGACTGAAAATGTAAGAATAACTCCTTGGTGGATGCTCCCTCCCTCTCTGTGCAATAGGGAAGAATCTGTAAATTCACTGCAATTCCTTGGTAATCCAACAGCTGCAGAGGACAAGCTGAGGAGGAGAAAGAGGAGTCACATTACTGTACCTCATGAAAGAGACTTTGGGATTCATTAGTTAAGCTCCTATGTTCCCACTGGGACTCAGGGAGGATTATGACCTGTCCTCACTGAGAGCAAGGTGACTTTAGTTAATACTTTCTTGATTTGATTTCTCGTGGACTGCACTCCCTCACACATCCCAGCTCTCCAGTCTGCTCTGCTGATTTGGATGGGGATTCCCAGCCTCTCTGAAGCTGAGCTTCACTTGATGAGAAAGTTGCTGCTGTGCTTCATGCCTCACTAGGCACAGCTCCTCAAAGATGGATGAGGAGACTGCCTTGTGTCTTGCACGGGTGCTACTATTTTGACATATCACTATTTTGACACATTGGTATTATTTGCAGACACTGCATGACAGCACCTTCAAAGAACTGGGGTTGTGCAAAAGGGAGAGAGGAGAAAGTCAGTCTGAAACATCTCCTAAATGAAAAAGGCTACAGGATTTGCCATTCAGAGTCACTTATTGAAAGAGAACATGTGTTGCAGGGGCAAATGTTTCATTCCCAAACAAAGGACAACCAGTGCTTTTGGGACCAGTCAAGCTTTCTGGGTTGTGTGCCATCCAGGTAATGCTAGCACATTTCTGACTGGGATTTCCTGGATGGGAACACACCATACATGAGGAGCTAGACACTCCCTAGTTGCACCACAGTTGCTTAGTGTGTATCTTGGAGGCAGCAAAGCCACTTCTTTTGGGACTGATTGTGCTAAGCAATGATACTTGACAAGCAATGCTTGCTTGAATCCCTGAAAAATATCAAATAAACAAGGATCTCAAAGGTCACTGGTACAGCATTTCCAGGCAGAAGAATAAAGGATGTGCTCCAGGTACTGGGAATGGATGATAGTCATACATGAATAGTACATTTCCATTTATGGCAGGTAAAACACCTCAGATCGTGGGAGAAGCTGAAGAAACACGTATATAGGATGGCATGAGATCTGCAGGTCAGACCTGTGGTAGAGACCAGTGCAGTGACTTCTTTTTTTTTTTTTTTTTTTTTTCTACAGCACCATAATAGGATGAATTAGGTCTGAACTGGATTTTTGCCTTCTTTCTGCACATGAGCTTTTTGGTTCTCTTCATCAGCTCCCAGGCTGCTACCTTCCGGCCAATCATCCTTGCCTTGCTGACCAAAGACTCTCCTATTTAAATGGCACTTTTCCCAGAAGGGAACACACAAAATAACTGCACTGGCTGAACATCCTGCCACTGGTTTGAACTCTGATGTCAGATCCTGACCAATGGATCACATCTGAAATATACCAAAGATGCACAAGACAATTACTTGCAGGTTCCTTAGTACTCTGGAAAAGGGGATGTTAATTTCTTGCTGACCAACACAGACAACTCTGCTGTTTCTTCGAAGTTGCTATCTGATATTTTCAGTGTGGTGTCTGGTCCCACCAATATTCAGTTCTTTCACAGCTTCAGGCATGGTGAAGCATTTAGCCTTTACCCAGCCCTACAGACCCCCATGGGAAGCTTTACTGGAACATGGTTAAGCAGCCTCCTTGCAGCACGTAGCAAGACTTGCTGGAGGCCTGTACAGAGCTTGACCAGGCACAGAAACCTATCCTTCACTGCCTCCAATGCCTGCGACTATTTCTATCTTCCCTCAAGCCCAAGGCCAAAGGTTCAATGCTATACATCATTTTTAAAATTAAAAATGGGCAATGTTATCTATAATTATAACATTCCAGGCAGTTTTTATCATTTACAATGAAGCTATAGTAAATGATGTAATTGGGTGGCATCTCTTTGCCCCTCACAGCAAGCATATAACACTTATTAGGTTCAATAGGAGTTATGTGCACATAACTATGCAAGAAATGAATATACCCCTTTGATTACAATAAGATTATAAGCAGCAGGAGTCCATTATGATTAGCAGTAAAATGAAGAATTTTTCATAAATCATAAATGTTACTTTATAATTTCCATTTCTCCTTATCCTTTTACTCTGTGTGCATCTACAAATTTTTATTTTGTCTTAATTCAGGCACTTTGCAATCATCCCAAAAGCTGTTATTCATTATAAACCCAAATGAATTTGCTGTGTCTTTTTTTTTTTTCCATTTCCAAAGGATCAATTATATCAACAAAAAAGGAGGAAAAAAAAGTCTAACAACAACAAATGTATTAAAATCACTCAATAATATTTGCCTGAATTGACTTTCTGCATCTCTACCCTAGGGCTAGATCTGACTTGAATGTCACTTTGCATCCTTGCAAAGTCTGCCATATCCTCAAGTCCTCATATTCCCAAATGGCAACAGAGGCACTGTTAGTATCACCTTGGCCACTCCAAAGGAGTACAAGGTCTAGCGGGGAGGACAAAAATGCTACTGGCAGCTGTGCTCTTATGGCTGCGACCACAGTATCTGCCTAAGGTGGTGTGATATTTTTTCTTTTCGTTGTGAACTTCTGTTCTGGAAAAAGGCATTTTCCCTGCCATCCTTGTCACCTAGCAGTGATTCTGGGTGGCCACAGTTTGTGTAGCATAAGCGAGGGATGCAGCTCTCGTGCAGGCAGGGTATGAGATCCGCAGTGCCTGTGGAAGCTCTGAGGCAGCGCTGGAAGAGAGGTGCAATGGTTCTGAGGTGAAGGTGTGGCTGGGGCTGTCTCTTCAGATATAATTATGCATCCATGGCTGTTGGAGGTGGGACAGTGGACTAGGCAGACTGCCACTCCGCCATGTCACCTCCTGTATTTCACATGTATCTGAATAAAATTGCAATTCAGGGCAGTGCATATGCTGCACAAATGGCCAATAATTAAGTCTTCCTTTGACATTGCAGAAGGCATTTATGCTGAGAGAACAAGTAAACAAAAATCAACAGAGAAAATCTTCGGCACTTCAGGTGGAGTTGCAAATCTCAGCAAAGAAGCATTTCTCTCCTGACATACAAAGCAAGTGAAGGAAAGTTGTGTTTCCCAGAAGCAGATTCAGTATGATATCCTCTGGTACTGTGTACTGACCAGCCATTAGAAAGGACTATCAGGCTTGTTGCCATTTCTGTTGTTTTTACATAGCTGCTTTGGTCCCGGCTGAGAAATTGCATCTGACAGAAGCCAGAGTTTGTGTGTGGTTCTGGAAAGCGGCCATCGCATGTTTCCAGAGGACCAGGCCTTCCTATGGAGCCAATCTGCTGCTGCAGGGAAGCACACTGTACCTACCATTAAAAATGAAAAAAGAATTCCTACCAAATGCTGTGCAGGTTCATAGCAAGTAGCAGGCGCAACTTCCGCTTGAAATAGGGGAATTACCATGACCAGAGGGCTAAAAGGCATGCTCAGTTACATGTATATAGACATTCATAAAGAACCTCAGGATGCCATAGTGAGCCAAATCCTACCATGCTTAACTGTGGCTGTGACATGCGTAGCCAACATATCTGTCCACATATTGCTTCCACTTTGCACTACTTATCCTGTCACTCCAGGTGTTCTCCGTACAACTGACCATTTCCCATTTAATTGATAGGAGTTTTTTACACTAACTTCAGCAGGTGTTAATTAAGTCTTGTGAGTAAAGAAAATAATTTAGCTGGAACACTGCAGCATGAAAAAAGATTTCTTTCAGTGTAAGCACTAACCAGATGGAGTTTGGTGTGAGGATGAGTATTTGCTTTCTGTGGTAGGAAGGCTTCTTTCCAGGAGGTGGAATGGTAGGTTTCCTTCTGGAGCTGAAGGCACTGGCTTTTTGCTTTGCTGATAGAGTTGATCTTCCAAAGAAGCTTTGGCAACACAGCAGAACCCTGTGCCCAAGTGGAAAACTGGGGTCTCTTGTTTAGTGTAGGAAAAGGCACGAGAAACTCCTTTACATTTATCACTTTAAAATTCTTGCAAGATTATGGCAGAATGATCCCACTGTAAAACCAAGTAAGCCAATGCCTCATCGATTCCTCCAGCATCTGCAAACACTAATACCTTTATGCCTCTTGTCCTTCAAAAGTGAATAGAAAAAAGCACTGAATTTTTATCATGTTGCTTCATATTTGATTACTTTTTTCTTCCTAGAATTCTTAAAAGCCTAGAATCAAGGTACTAGTTGCAAAAGGACATGCTATTTGTATATTTATAAAACCCTATTATCAGATATTAAAGTAAGTGACAACTAGCTCTATATGTAAGGTGGCAAATTGTTTTTTATTATAAAACTGTATTTTCCAATAGTTGTAGCTTGTGAAATATCCTCTTTCTAGGCTAAAATTTGACATTCTTGGTGAATAGTTTTAAAAAGTTTACATATAAAGTATTCAGATAATTTTCAAGTGAGAATGAGAAGCAGAGTGTACTTCTCCCGTTATATCTTGTGACCCTTTTCAACAACTCCTATGGACAAAATATCAGACAGTTGAAAACTCAGATTTGCCATGGAAATAGCTATGCCTAAGTCATGAAGCTTTGTGTGAAGTCATGAAGTTTTATTGTGAAGGAAACTGATTTTTATTTAACAGAGATATGAATGTTTGAAAATCGCGTACCAACCATGCGCTGTGAAGGCTTTTTCTTCTTTTTTTTTTTTTTCTTTCTAATTTTGCCTTACAACCCTGATCTTGGAAAGACTTAACACAATTACTTAACTTTGCATGCTCTGAGCAGTTCCCTTGGCTCCAACACAATGACTACAATGCATACAGCCTGTGTGGAGAGCAGGTCTTTATAACATATGGTTACATGTTTATTTTTTTATTACTGACATACCTTGTAATTAATCTCAAAGCATAATGACTTGGCTATATTTCAAGTGCTTTAACAGCTTAAAACAAATTTGGAAAACCCAGACTCCCAGCAAAAGAAGCACTCTTCTTAAGGGGTGCACACTGCTCCCCTGTTGCTGTGATCTATTGGAAACATACACAGGGCAGGGAAGAAAAATGCTCCTGAATTTTATTCTGATATTTTTTGTGATTGGACTTCACAGCCTTCTACAATTTATGGCTTCTGTTTGCTGCACTCTGAACAAGAGTGCAATCTAAAATGTGGGAACTGGAAAGCTGTAGTTCAGGATGCAGGCTGGCTTTACCAAGCAGCCATCGCTTTTCTTATTCCTGAAGAAGCATTTGGCAGTGCATCAGAAGATGAACGTTTGCAGTTCCTACGCTGAAGCTGGAATAGTGAGCTTTTTGCAAGCCTGCTTAACACACTAACATAAAGGAATGCAATTCCACAGCTATTAAAGGTGGCAGGAAGCCACCTACTGCACAAAAAAGACTGGAAAATTCTTTCTAGTGGGCATTGCCTTCCAGTTTCTGAGCAAATCTTGCAGGCATCTGCAAGAGGAGGTGGAGCCAAGAGACAATACGTTAACAACAGACATTGAAAGTAGGTAGTAGGCAAGGATTTGTTTAACAGAGCATAGTTGAAGAGCATATGAATGAAATTAGTACATAGTTTTGAGAAGAGCTCTAGAAGCATGTATCAGAGGGTCTATCAGAGCACTGCCTCTCACACAGAGAATCTGAGCAAATGAAAAGCATGTATGGTCTCCATACATGCTGTGTCCTCTGCTGTTGTATGGCACTTTCTGTAACAACGATGGACTTGCCTAGAGGTATTGAGGCCAGCCGTTTGCCATCTGGGTATCTCCACAATGCAGCAATGCATTGAGATGCAAGAACCAGTTTGGAGGCATTTGAGTCACATTAATGTGACCATGCTAATAAGCTCTGCCTTGGTGAAACATTACCTACCATTTCAACAACTGTTTAGGGTAAAATATCAAACTCGGAGGTTCTCCTCACTCAAGGGGTAGAGTGCAAAAGTCCCTCGTATTATCTTGCTGTCTGACCTGATGACTGACCATTTCTGTCTGCCTTGAGGCCCATGTTTGTTAAGGGCTGTTAAAACCTAAAAGATGGGCAAGATGTTAAGCAACTCAAATTAACGTTGAGAAAAATACATATGAGTCTGTCTTTTCTGAGCAGGGAAGCAGATTTATGTTTTCCACTAGGAAGAGAATGCCCAAAACCCACACTGGATAAGGGCAAACCTTCTACTCTCCATCTTTGGAAAGAGGGAATGGGAACATCTGCCTGTAGTGCTGGGGAGGGCACTTCTTTTACCCCAAAAGACAGGAAACCCCAAGTGCTAAGCCCTCCTCAGCCACATGCTCACCACATTGCTCAGTGCCATAGTCAGGCTGCTCTGACATACCTACCCCCTCTTCCCACAAGCCATAGGGTTCATGGGCTCTTAACACAGGATTTGGATGCCAGTCTGTGGTTACCAGCCCAAAAGTTTGGTGCTGCAGCTGCTATAACCTCTCCCAGTTCAGGCCTGTAGGGACACCAGAGCCACATGGCAGAGCTGAGCGTGGAGAGCCATGTGTGAGCTATCCCATCCCTGACTCACATGAGAGCTCCCAGGAAGGGAGGGAGGGAGGAAGGTGGGCAGGGGTCTGTGGAGGTGGAGTAGGTGCATGATAGGACTGTGCTGGGCACCGATAAGGCTCATTTTTCATCCTTTGCAAATGGTCGTTTGTGATCCATCTCTCAGCGTTTAAGTGGAAAGAAAAGAGTGGGTGCATTACAGCATGTTGGCTCTCAGCTTGCAGTGGGGGCAAATATAAAACTGATTCCTCGTTATTAAAGACAGTCAGAGGGCTCGTGGATAACAAAGCCAGCTTATCTAAACAAAGAGGCAATTGTGTATTGCACGCATATTATTTAATCCAGGGGCTATGATGACTCAAGCTTCCTTTCTTGCAGCTGATGGCATCATTAGAATTAGAACAGGAACCCTTGAAGGAATAATAGCCTCATGATTCATAGCCTCCTGTCATTTATTTGCTCTATAAATTACTGAGTACCATTGTAGAGAGATCAGGGTGAGGCTGGGTGTAGTGCAGGGGCCTCCAGCCAGCACTAAGGCCTGGGAAGGTGGATGGGCAGGGACTCAAGCATAAGCACAGGTGGGACTGCTGTTTTTGGGCAAACATTAAGCAGGGTGGCATCTTTGTTTAGTGCTAGGGAACTTACTACCTGCACCTCTTACTGGTGTACCTTTTCCACCAACTTCAAAGAATGGTGAGATGAGTTGGCCTCACTCCAGTTGAATTTAATCACTCATAGCTCCTCTAATATTTCCTAAGCTCAGTGGGTTGTAGAAAACTGTCATTAAATATGCAAAAGCAACACTGACGTTTACTCTGCACAGAGGTAGAGAACATATGGAGCGAGCCCACGCTTCATGCACTGCAGCACTTCAGAGACTGGATTAGCATCTCTTTTTTCAGTTGCTAGTCTGGCCTGGAAGCTTTGTTAATTGACTAGCATTGTTAGCATGGCAAAAACATTGGTGTGTTGTCCTGAATGCAGCTGCAAACATGATCCTAGTATAATTTTATACCTTCTGATGCTTGATTTCTGGTAACTTTCAGTAGATTCACCAATATTTGGCTGCTGACATCACAAGTGAGCTCACACCTGTTACCAAGATGGTTCTTTCTTAGTATCTTTCAGTTTTTCGTCACCACAGACAACACTGCTCCCTACCAACACTCAGTGACTGTGCAATAAAGGGTTTTGTTTTGTGGCCTTACTCCATACCATATAACTGGGATCAAGAGATAGATATTTTTCACTGAAAATTCAGTGAAAATTTCAAATATAATTAACAGCTTTAACATGGCTATAAACACTTCTCGGAATGCCATTCTGAGCAAAATGGAAGTACCTTTCTTTAACCCCTGTCCTTCTACTTTTGCAGCTTGATATTTCCTATTCGAAGTGAGAATGCAAATAAACAAATGATAATGACTCTCTGCTAGAGGGAATTACTGCAACGAGTATTCTGGAACAGGGACTTAAAGCCCATTTTGCACTATAAATGGAAAAAAATGGAAGGGGAAAAAGCCAGTTGTAATTGGATCATGGATTTTGCAGTTTCTTATCTGTCTTTTTCTCTTTCTTTTTACAAATATAAACATACATGTATGTATATTTAATGTACGGAATTATTTCTCCTTCATGGCTCATTGTGTAAGCTCAGGCATCTTGATGTTAGGAAAGCCACAGCAGAATGCCAGGCTTGCACCTAAACTTTTCAGTTGCAACATCTTATATAGCTCTTCCTGGGGCAATGGAAATGGTGCAGGTATGGTGACAGTGCTTTTGGACTGAGCTCTGGAACTGTATTTGATGATAGAATTAAGCTGGAGTTGGTGAGGTTAGACTTCATCTGCATCTACAAGCTGCACTCCTCATCTGTGCAATTACCCTATTCAGTACTCATTTCCAGAGTGCAAAAAATTAGGGTTATGTCTTTGACAGCTGACCTAGAAACTCAGGGTCAAGTCCTCCTTCTTCTTTGTAGAGTTTTATATCGCATCCATTACTGCAGCCTCCAAGCACTATTTCATGTTAAAAAAAAGTCAGTAAATCCCACATAAAATTCGTGGGTCCTCTGGCAGTTTCCTTTTTTGGGGTCAGCACTCTACATGGATGGCTGTTCTCTTTGCAGGGAATGAGGGAATGGAGGCATGAGATGGGGAGAATAAAGTTTTTTGTGTTGTTAGTGTCAGTGTTGGCAGAAAAAATGTCTCCAAGGAAAGCCTAGTGACATCCTTTAGAGACCCCCCAGGCTTGGGAGTGCACTTACTCCCTCCTTGAATAATTTCTGCGGAGATTTCCCTTTGATCAGAGCTGTTTTATTGTCAGTTCTCAGAGGCCTTGGCTCAGAGGAGCCCAGTTGTCAACAGGGGTCACAGATTGAAATTTGGTCCTTCACAGAGCAGGGATTCAATCCTTCATCTTCTTTGAAAAATGAGACTTTGAATTGATGTCAGAGGCTATCTGCAAGCTAAGGAAGGAACTACAGCAGACGTTCTGTGTGCCTACTGCAGCTTCAGCCATACAGAAAGCAACGTTTTATACCAGCTGGAATTGAGTGGCAACCTTTAACTGAGGTCCAGATATGGTTGCTTCTAATAATCCATGCCAGTGCTGATAAATGCATAGATTGTGTTAGCCATGTCCCACTACTGGGAGGAAGAGATAAAGTTGCCTTGCAACCTGAAGATGAAAAAAAAACATTTTTAGAAATTAATGCAAATTGATTACTCAGATTAGTGAAGAATCTGATGGGACTCTGGAGCTCCGCCCCATTCTTGACAAATGGACTTCACCGATGGAGCCACCCTCAAAGCGCCTTTGGCCCTGAAATGCCAGCAGGTGGGTCATTTTATTACAAAGCTGTATCAATGCAGTGAAAACTTCTGTCTCCAGACTGGCACAGACTCTGCAGGTTACAAATGCTCCAATATTACCAGAGAAGCAACGCGTGGGTTGGATATAAAAAGGGGAAAAACTACTTTGGCAAATAGAGAATGCGAGTGACAGTGAGACTGACTCCCATGCCCCGTGTGAGACTGCATCATATGTTAAGTGTTGTTGGGCATGGAGAAAGCACAGCAAATGGCAGGCATTCATATAATATTCAGGTGCTTCTGGCTCAAAAGGTGATCTCTGTTTAAGAGCCAGCACTCAGTCCATGCTCTGGTGGGTGTTTGGATACAGTCAAGCACCAGAACAGCTGGGGTGGGGAGGGGAAGGCAGAGCAGACACTTCCCCAAGGTCAAATACTGTAAGGTGTGTGGTAACGCAATGGGAACTCTGCCTGGGAATCCCTTTCTGGATCTGTGTGTCCCTCAGAGGGTAGCATGAGGGAAGCATGGGTGGCCCACAAGTGGGAGCAATAGTGACAGATTTTTTTCCTTGAGCTCCATGCCCTGGTTCCTTCTGCTGTTTGGTACCACAGACAGCTTTTGTAGGGATGCATGCAAAGAGTCAGAGCAGGCTGTAAGAAGCAAGCTGGAGAGATGTCATAGTATGGTGCAGGCAAAATAAGGGCAGGCCAAGGAGAGAACGAAGATCAGGAGCATCAAATGGCTGGGCATCCAGGCCTTCTTCCCAGCACTCGCCTTAGAAGAGGCAGCAGAAAAACGGGCAAAGTTAAAGTGGGAAAGTGGCGTTATTGGTGTGGGGTTGAGGTCTTTGTGCAGAAGAGATGCTGAGGTAAAGTGGATGTGAGATGAAAGAAGAGTCCCAAAATGATCTTGTGCAATGCAGGCCTTAGGTTTTCACTGGGAGTGTCCTTACGGAGTCTGGCGTCTCATGTTGAAAACAGATCTTATAGAAAGGCATTCAACCTAACTACGGATATGGAGAGCCCACCATTGCCATGGGTATTTTGTTCCAGTAATTAATCATCTGTACTCCTAAGAAGTCACGCCCCATTACTACATTAGATTTACTGGGCTTCACCTTCTGGTAATTAGTTTTTGTTATGCTTTTCTCTGCTAGATTAAAGATCCCTTTTGTAGCCAGTATTTTCTCCCCATGTGGGTAATTATACCCTGTAGCCACACTGCTTCTCAATCTTATTTTGGATTAACTAAACCAGATTGAGCTCCTTAAGTCTTTCCCTGAAAGGCAGCAGGCTCTTTTGTTCTTTATCCACCCTCAGTCTTTGAATTACATTTTGTGACTCTCCTCTCCATCCTGTCCATTTTGTGGTACCTTTCTAACAAATGGGTGGTAGAACATGATTGAGTGTTCTTCTGTCATCAGTGTTTATAGTGGGTTATCAACCATGTAAGAACTTGTAATTTTAGTATTTTTATAGAAAACAGTATGCTATCTTGGTTTTTGCTTGTTTGGTTGTTTTTTTTGCTTTAAAAAAACAAACACAAAACCCCCAAAAAACAACACAGTAAACAACCCTCTGGACTCTGAACTCCTGCAGATACTCAGTTATCACCTATTAGCTGCTCCCGGCTGAGGGGCAGAGCTGACTGGAAAGCTGCTGCCGTGCCAGCAGGCAAGGATTTGCTGCAGCGTAGGGCACACAGCTCCTCAGTGCCTCGGGCATTCAGCAAGGAGCGTGGGGCTGCCTGCCCCACCGGCAGATGTTAGGGGCTCTCTATTTCTCCCCAGGGGGAGGCAGAGGATTCCACATTCAGACCATACTTCTTCCTCTTCAAGCCTCCTAGCTTGCTACTTATGCACAGGAGATGAAGTCTTTTCCATGCAGGATTCGCTATTCCTTTACAGTTATACACCAAAACTGCTTTAGCACTGCTGGCCCCAAACAGCTTACGTTCAGCTCTTTGTTTTTATGCATGTTACTCCTTTTTGGGAGTCAGCGGCTGTGGTAGCGCCTCTGGGATAACATAGTTAAGAAGGGGGAAAAAAACCCCTGCACAACACCATGAGCAGTCAGAAGAGAGGAGTGAGAATAGGTGAGAGTAACAGCCCTGCAGACACCAAGGTCAGTGAAGGAGAGGGAGGAGGTGCTCCAGGCGCTGGAGCAGAGATTCTCCTGCAGCCCATGGTAAAGACAACTGTGAGGCAGGCTGCTCCCCTGCAGCCCATACAGGTTAACAATGGAGCAGATATCCACCTGCAGCCTGTGGAAGACCCCACACCAGAGCAGGTGGATGCTTGAAGGAGGTTGTGACCTCATGGGAAGCCTGCATTGGAGGAGGCTCCTGACAGGATCTGGGGATCCATGGAAAGAAGAGCCCACGCTGGAGCAGGTTTGATGGCAGGACTTGTGGCCCCATGGGAGACGCACATTGGAGCAGTCGGTTCCTGAAGGACTGCATGCTGTGGAAGGGAACCACGCTGGAGAAGTTCATGAGGAACTGCAGCCTGTGGGAAGGACTCTTACTGGAGAAGTTTGTGGAGGACTGTCTCTTGTGGGAGGGACCTATGCTAAAGCAGGGAAAGAGTGTGAAGAGTCCTTACCCTGAGGAGGAAGGAGCAGCAGAAACAACATGTGATGAACTGGGTGCAGCCCCTATACCCTATCCCCCTGCGCAGCTGGGGAGAAGGAGGTAGAGAAATTATGAGTGAAGTTGAGCCTGGGAAGAAGGGAGGGGTTGGGGGAAGGTGGCTTTTTAAGATTTGGTTTTATTTCTCATTATCCTACTCTGTTTTGATTGGTTATAAATTAAATTAATTTTCCTCAGTTGAGCCTGTTTTGCCTGTGATGGTAATTGCTGAGTGATCTCCCTGCCCTTATCTTGACCCACCAGCCTTTCATTATATTTTCTTTCCCTGTCCAGCTGAGGAGGGTAGTGATAGAGTGGCTTCAGTGGGCACCTGGTGTCCAGCCAGGGTCAACCAGCCACAGCTTCACAGACAAACCAGGGCTAGTTCTTTTTGTGCCAATAATCTAGTCTTCAGGTGGTGATATGGAGCCGCTCAAGCACCAGGCAAAAAATAAGTTCACAATATTAACCAGAGTAATTTGAACACATTAACTGTTTTCTGTTCAAGATTAATTTATTATACATAAGATGTCATCTTATAGCCTTTGTTAATACATTACCTTCAAATATAGAGGGTGTCTAGGCACAGATGAGCTGCTGTTGCAGACATATCATTATTTTTTGCGATAATTTTGCCTTTGGAGTACAGGATTTCAAGACTTTAATGTTGTACTAAGGCAAAAGGCTTATGCTACGGTATGAAAATATAGTTATCACAGTGGATATTCTTCAGGTAAACCTAATCTACAGCAGCAATCACCTAATTCTGATATAATTAAAAATAGACAGACAGGAAGATAGAGAGAGAAAAATATTCTGACTAACAGATCTTTTGTTGATGACATACACTGAGGGAAGCATCAGAATAAACAGATTAAGCATGGTTAGGAGCTTAGATCGTATATTATTTCTTTCTGTTTATAACACAAAAGGAAGGGCTCTTTCTGCCAAGCCTGACTGATTGCTTGTGACGGGATTTGGAGGGATGCCTTTAGAACAAATGGAGGGTTTTCTCTTCAGTGTTCCCAGTCTGGGAGCCTCAACTGGGCATCAGTGAAATGTGACACAAAGCTCCCTTGATCATAGAGCACGCTTGTGAAGGAGAGCGAGATGAACAGTTTTGAGACAGAGCAGGAGAGATACTTCTGCACTAAGGAAAAAAAAAGCCATCCTGTGCTGTGCACCGACTATTCCATATGTGCCATAAAGCCCATCAGGAGCTGTGGTTGGCTGTGTCAACATGATGACCAGTGACATAGGGTATGTCTCAACGGAAAGGTGTGAACCATTTCTGTAAGCACAGCCCTGGTAGCACAGCTGGAGGTAGCACCTTGTCCTAAGAGGTGCCTGCTGAAAGACAGAGCAAGCGGAATTACTCCCTCACTGTACAGATGGCAAGCTGGTACACAGAGAGCAGTGGCCAAAAAAATCCAAATAGGGGCATACAAAAACTTCATGTTCAAGTAGAGTCTTGAATGTGGATCTTCCAAGCCCCATAGAGGGGCTGCTGAAGGGGTGGGAGCCAGTGGTGGGAGCAGGGAGGGAGGAGTGTCAAGAGCAGGATGAATGTCTTGAAGCGACACCAGGAGGCAAAATAAAGTAAACCAAGGACACACAGACCAGAGCTATGCTATACTTAATCTGCTTAGATGCTCCCTTTGCTGTGAGCCAGCACCAGGGTATGTGAGACTCGTACTCTCCTACTCACCAGCCTCAAGAATGCTTTTACGACCACAGTCAACTCCCCTAGGCTGTCAGACACAGTTGTCTAGAATAATCAGATAATAGAGGGGACAGGGAAAGAAAGATAAAGAAAACAAGGTAAAGAAAGGGAATGAGAAAGCTCTTTGATCAAAGCCTTCTATGGATAGGATTTATTATTATTATTCTAATACCTTTTACCACAGCAATGGGCCTTTCTCAAGCAGGAGATGCCAGCTGGGACAAAACAAGTGCAAAGCTGGTTCACTTTACAACATGGCTTCTTGCCTAATAGGGGCTGAACTCCAGCCATCAAATGCATTTCAATTAGAGTCTCAGGTTTGTCCCTGAAATATCAGACCACTCTGTGATTCAGCCAGCTATGACCATCTTCAGGGTAAAGCCTTTTACTCTGTCTGTCAGTCTCAGCAGGCTGAGCCAGGACCTGCTCCCTTCCTGTGGCTAATTCGTTGCTCCCATAGGAAGCAGATTCCGGGAGGAAAATACAAACACTGGAAGGTTTCTGCAGAATGGCTTTGGAAGGGGAGCACACCCACCCCTACCTCTCCAACCACCTCCATCTAACACGGGGAGCATTTCCATGCTTTACTCTAAAAAGATGAGAAGTGAGGTTGAGTTTTCAGGGCACTCTCCTGAGACCATGGATGAGCATCCACAGCTTTCTTGGGGTCTAAAGAATGTCATCGCTGAGGTGGATTCCTGGAAACTGAGACAGTTTTGTCCAGCACAAGCTATCTCATAGCAGGGGGAAGATTGTCATTAATACCACTTCTGCCAGACCATGGTGGCAGGAGGGAGACCATTGTCTCAGCAATTTTCCAGTAGGCAGAAAAGGAATTGTCAGCTATAACAGCATCAGGCATGAAGAAGCATCATCCAGAATGCAGGGAACAGCTGCTGGATTTCATGGGGTCTAAGAGAGAAGAAGCATTTTTTCCAGCAGGATTCAGGTGGCCCTGCAGAGCAAAGGGCAAGACTCTCAGGCGACAAGCTGGTGGGTTGCAGCAGTGATATCAGCAAACAAATTCTCATCAGCTGACCTTAGCTTCCTATCTGCATTATCTTTCTGAGCTGAGTGACGCCTTCCCATCAAATGAGGGCAGGAGAAGGAGGAGGGCAGAAGCAGCCAGGGCTGCAAACTGCACCTCACTCGGACCTTCCAGGCTAATGTGTTGCTGCTCCTTCTGGATAGAAAAGTGTATTTTCATTTTGCAAATGATAATTTTAAATAGCTTTCCTTAAGCCCCGGAGCAGACTCTGGCCACAGCTGAAATAAGCAGTAGCTTCCACTCACCTTTAATTGCACACTTTAACCATTATTATTAAATCATACTAGGGAAAACCTAGATACCCTGGCTGTGACAGGAGACCTATTATGTTACATTTTCTGGTAAGTTTATACCATGAGCTATAATAATTTTAGGACTCAGTGGATGAGATGGAAAAAAAGAAAAAAGGATATATTCTTATTAGGAGCAAAAACCAGTTTTTGCATAACTGAAATTTTGCCATGAGAAATTTTGAGTTTCACAACAAATTCCAGTTTCCCACTGAGGAAATGCAAATGACAGCTGTAGAGTTCCCGCCTGACAGGCGTGTGTCAACTTTCTTTTCTGTCTTCAGGGAGGCAGTGGAATCAACAAGAGCCATTTTGACAGGCAGAAAGGCAGCAAGCCAAACAATAAGTAAGTAATAAATTCTGTTTTAACTTTTCTAAAGACTGTATATGTGTGGGAATCCTACCTAGATTTTCACTTTTACAGAAAGCATTTGTATTTAATTCATCCCTTCCAAGTAATTGGGGAGCACAACAGCACTGAGCTTTGTGTATGGTGCAACAAGTGAGGCACAGAAGAGACCGCAAGCCAGAATTTCTCAAGTGACACTGGCTTCTGAGCCTGACACACATTTTCAGAAGTGTTTTTGAGCTTTCACCTGAACACCAAAATAGCCAGCCACATCTTAACGTGAAAAACCATAAAATAATAGATTAATTTAGATCAGAAGGGACAATTCTGGGTCACATTGTCCAACTTCCTGCTCCAAGCCAGACCAACTACCAAAACAGATGAGGTTGCTCAGGACCTTATCTACCTGAGCATTGAAAATCTCACAGATTGCACAGTCCCTCTGGGCCACTCTTGCAGTGCTTTCACAGAATCACAGAATCGTAGGGTTGGAAGGGACCTCTGGACATCATCTAGTCCAACCTCCCTGACAGAGCAGGGTGACCTATGGCAGGTTGCACAGGAACCCATCCAGGCGGGGTTTGAATGTCTCCAGAGATGGAGACTCCATCACCTCTCTGGGCAGCCTGTTCCAGGGCTCTGCCACCCTCAAGGTAAAGAAGTTCCTCCTCACATTTAGGTGGAACTTCCTATGCTCAAGTTTGTGCCCATTACCTCTTGTCCTGTTGCCAGGCACCACTGAAAAGAGCCTGGCCCCTTCCTCCTGACACCCACCCTTTAAGTATTTATAAGTGTTAAGATCCCCCCTCAGTCATCTTTTTTTTCCAGAGTGGAGAGACCCAAATCCCTCAGCCTTTCTTCATAAGAGAGGTGTTCCAGTTCCCTCATCATCTCAGACTCCCAGATCTCTTTCCACAGAGCAACTCTCCAGCAGGTCAGCCCCCAACCTGTCCTGGTGCAGGGGGTTATTCCTCCCCAGGTGCAGCACCCTACACTTGCCCTTATTGAATTTCATAAGGTTCCTCTCCGCCCAGCTCTCCAGCCTGTCCAGGTCTCTCTGGATGGCGGCACAGCCTTCCGGGGTGTCAGCCACCCCTCCCAGCTTTGTGTCATTGGCAAACTTGCTGAGGGTGCACTCTATGCCCTCATCCAGGTCGTTGATGTATATATTGAACAGGACTGAACCCAGTAACTAACCCCTGGGGTACACCACTTGTCACTGATTTCCAACTAGACTCTGTGCCCCTAATCACAACCCTCTGAGCTCTGTCTTTCAACCAGTTATCTATCCACCTCACTGTCCATTCATCGAACCTGCACTTCCTAGGCTTCCCTACGAGGATGCTGTGGGAGACCGTGTCAAATGCCTTGCTAAAGTCAATGTAGACAACATCCACCGCCCTCCCCTCATCTATCCATCCAGTCATGCCATCATAGAAGGCTATCAGATTAGTCAGACATGATTTCCCGTTGGTGAATCCATGTTAAGTACTTCTGATGGCTTTCTTTTCCCCCACATGCCTTGAGATGACGCCCAGAACGAGCTATTCCATCATCTTTCCAGAGATGGAGGTGAGGCTGATCAGCCTGTAGTTCCCTGGGTCCTCCACCACATGTACAGTGAAAAATTTTCCTTATAGTAAATTGAAATTTCCGTTGTTGCAAATTGTGACCTTTGCCTCTTGTCCTTTTGCTGTACACCCCCTTTATAAGTAGTAGCAGTATGAGTTAGATCTCTCAGCCTTACCTGGTCCCGGAGATCATTCAGGCAAAATTAGAGGGGAAAACTACTCCAAGCTCAAGTACCAGCTATACAGAAGTAGGTGTAGAATTTGGCTCAGAATGCTATTTTAGTGTAGGACACTGCCTAATCAAACATGGTTTATGATGATTGCTCCAGTCCAGCTAACCTTAACCTGATTTAAAGGTGTGTAATATAACAGGGAGTGGAAAAGTAGCATCACTGATTAAGTCTATGATTCTCTGTCAGGTTAGCAGAGATTAATCACCATGACTCTTAGGTTCTCTGCCCCTTAGTTTAAAGTATACTCTTCACACTGTGGTGTAAGCCTATGAACTGTTAATTTCTTCATGGTTTATATTTTTGGCAAAATCTTTGAAAACCACCATGGTGCTTTACTGGTGTTGAGCAAGCCAGCTATTTTTCAGTAGCCAACCGTTGGTTTACCACTGACTCCAGCGACAACACACGGGAAACTGAAGCTAAAAAAGGAAAAGCACAGCATTGGCAGAACTGTTGGGTGGATGTGAGGCTGATCAGAGGCAAAAAAGGTCTTAATAAGTGCAAAGATTCGCAATGTGAGCGTGATAACTAGCCCAGGCCAGTGAAAAGGCATGTCCTAAAGAGAGAGTGGTCAGGGCCACTCTGGACATGCAACATACCATTCTCTCACACTTGCTTTTTCCCCTTTCCTCCTTCTTCTCTCTGTCTCTCCAAAGACAAATCTAACCTAATGTTTTGACAGGAGCACTGCCAGCAGAGACCCCCAAAAGGACAAGCCATACCAGCACATCTCTGGAGTACCCAGAATACTCTCACAAGGCTTTTTGCTAGGCTGAATGAAACATCAATCCATTACTTAATCTTGCTGCCAGTCCAAGATTGTTCCCTGCAGTATATTTTACAGTGCTTTGTCCAGGCTGGTTTTAAAACATCCAAGTGATGAGACTTCCACCAGTTTACTTGGGAGAGCTATATTACAGGCTAACACACATCACCATTAGCACTATTTCTTGTCACATGCATCAGCAGCTCTCCCATAAATAATTGCTAACACTACAGCTATTCTACAGGCCCTGGGAAGGTGAAGGAATACAAACAGGGAGTCAATATTCATGTGAATAAAAGAATAAAAAGATAATGGAAATGTCTGTCTCCTCCAGGAACATATGGCATTTGGTTGGGTTATGGACACTTGAATAAGTGACAGTGAGGTAACTGGTTACCTTCACATTCATCCCTGAATAAATATGAGGTAATCAGAGAGAGCTTAGGCATAGAGGGGAACTGGGCTGCTCAGGCTGCCGAGCTCAGCTGTGCCAGGATATAGCAGAGTTGGCTACAGATGTCTCCATTCCCCTGTAAGTAAATTACCTCACATGTATCACGGGGTAAAAGTATGATTAGGAGAGGTAATGCAGAGCAGCTTAGAGTGTTCTCTGTTACTTCTATTACATCTAAAGAAATGGACATATGACACAGTGAGTAATATCTTATTTAATGTACCTTAAATTATTTTACTGAAAAGCTATTTCCTGCTCCTCAAGTTCTTATCCTTCTGCAGTAGTCAGCACCTGACACAATGGGTGAAACCTTACAATCCTGTATGCAGCCAGGTCTGAAATGTTCTGCATAAATGAAAAAAAAACGTTCCTCCTGGCCCCTGCTGGCAAATGAGTACCTTTGGTAAGCAGCAGTCTATTCTGCATGGCTACTAATTCAGCACTGACAGTGGCTGTGACACCAGCAGATGCTTTTCAAAATTCCTCACTGCAATATTTCATTCAATGTCCCCCTTTGGCAAGTAATTCAGTAGTTTTACTGTAACACACTGGGCAATGCCACCTCCATTTCCTTTGTTCCTTATTGCAAGTCCTTGTATCTCAACTCTTAGACAAAGAAAACCTGCTGAATACACCCTGCAGACAGCGTTTCTCTTTGAATACAGCCTTCCTCAAAACAATTAGCGGGCAGAGGCATACAGCACCAGTGATAATCTCATTGAATGGCACACACCACAGCCGCTTTAAAGACAAGCTGATGCCTCTCTCACAGAAACCAGCAGCAAGCGATTTGGGGAGGATTCAGCAAATACAGAGCAGCCCATGGTCTCTGGCTTTAGAGAGATGTCATCTGAACTCAGGAGTCTGTTCCCTCTTTTGATCAATGTGGAATGGTTCCTTAACTGTTTTTTTTGTAATGGGACCAGTATAGTTTGAGCAGTCCTGGAGCAATGCTTCCCCAGGGATCTTCTTCCACATCTTACTAGAAAGAAAGAAGTTTTTCTTAACATTCAAACTTCACAAGTTTTCCTTCTCTAAAGTTCATCCTATTATGCAATGCCCCGTTGTACTAAGCCTGCACAAAGTCTCTTCCTCTTGGGATTTTCCTTGAATTTATTTGGAGGTGATTATCATATCTCCTCTTAGTTGTTGCTTTGCCAAGATGTACATAGCTTGCTCTTTTAATCTTTCCATATCAATCAAGCCTTCCCACTACCTAATAATAATTGTGCCTCCTCTCTGAACTCCCTCCAGCTTTCCAATATCTTTCTAGTGACATCGTGCTCAGCACAGCACAGGAGATGCCAGCTGCATTTGCAGCTGTGTAGAGAAGGTGCTTCATTCATCTGCTCTGCAGCAGAGCATCTGAAACTAGATTGCCCACCTGTCCTACCGCCTCTCATTGCAACACTTCCAAGAGCCAAGAGCAAGCAGGTTTCAGTGCTGGAGAGCTGTCAAACTGGCGGAAAGTTCCTCTGGATATGTTATACCATGATTCCCCCTAAGAACTGATACATTCCTCAAGGAGCATGTGCTGCCTATTTCTGGGAGGGTACTGACAACATCATTCTGATACAGATAAGTTGTTGCACCTCTACTTTGGTCAGACTTTCTGTGGTAGCACAATCAAAGCCCCAAACAGTCAGTGATGCAAAGTTTCTGCACAGAAAACAAAAATTATTTTGACTTTTTTAAAGCTGTACACTACATTATGAAATCTTTTTGCATATACTTATTTACTACTTAATCTAATAAGAAATAAGTCTGTGAATCATACTTAAGCCAAAGCATTCAATTACCAAGCCAAAATCCTGAAAAACTGAGCATGTGCCCAATTGAGCATCAAAATATGTTTGGTACTATAGGAAGAGCTCTCAAAGAGAACATACAAAAATGCTTTATTATACTTCTACCACTACTTAGCAAGCAGTTCTCTATTAGGGCTGAGAGGACAACAGATGTCTTTGGTTTCTGCAAGCATTGCCATCTATCAAGTAATTGGTCTGTCCATGAAGGGAATTCTCTGTCACTAATTGCAGTTCATATCAGAAAAAGAGAATCACAAACAGAAGTCATAGGCAAAAAACAAACAGAAGAGAAAAATGAGAAAGTGACAAAGGAGAAATATGAAAAGAGCCTTCAGGTTTGCAAAGGTTTGAACAAGCATAAAGGAGGAGATAGAAGAAAATGTATGAAACCTGCGGTAAAAAGGTACTTTGCTGTCTCAGAAGCAGCACAGACAATGTTTAAAGTTGGGTTCAGAATTCTCCATCTTCACAGAGCTGAAATCACCAGAAGCAGATAGTTACCACAACATGGGCAATATGATTCTTTGCCTAATGACTGATTACACAATGCTATAGTTTTAGTCAACTAACCAATTCTGATGGGTCAATTTGCTTTTTCAGGTTTTCTTTCAAACTGTTAACAAACAATTAGCATTCACCACGTGAGATCTGTAATTAAGACTGAATGCATTTCCAAGAGATACGTTCTCATGCAACTTAGAATACATGGCTTCTTAGAGAAATCGGATATTTGGCCTGTATTGCAAAGGGAATTAAACTAAATGGACAATGTGGCATCTTCTTAAGATCCAGAACAGTTATTCTTTCTGAATATTTTCCCCCAAATATTCCAAGCAATATCTAGTAGTTGCATTACTGTAAAAAAAACCCCCAAATTCTGTCCTTGCACCTCACTTTTTCCTGAATGTTTTTGGTTTTCCTTTTTATTCATCCCTACTAGGATTTGAAACGTCCCCCCACCCCCGGATTCAGCATTGAATGTGAATTTCATTAATGTGCTGTTTATTTTTCTTCCAGACCAATTAATGAGGGTGATAAATGAGATAGGACATAACACCAATCCCTGTGGCACCCCAGTATCTACCTCCCCCAAATTAAAACACTGCCATTTATCATTACCATTTGCTAATGTTCTTTCTGCCAATTTGTAGGCCCTGTGGCAGTACTCCTACTGAAGCCAATCTGAATTAATTATTCAAGTACATTCATGGGAGATGCAATATCAAATACTTTATGGAAAACCAAAATGCAGTATACTAACTGAATTTCCAGTAAGCACTACTACTTTAATTCTTTTAAAGCCTTTTATATCTGTTTGTGAAGATTTATTCTTTTATTATTTGTACTTTAGTGGCGCCTGAAGGATCCAACCAGGCTGAAGACCCATTGTCATGTTTATTACTGAAATTTTATCTCCAGCTGTTTAGTGATACTCTTTCCTCCTCCTGTCTCTCATATTTGCTTCATTTTCACCCCAAGGACAGAATTTAAATTAATGGAACTATAATTGGTAGGATCACTGACAATTCCTTTTTTAGGAAATCAGGTACATTTTCTATATTTTGCAATAGTTGCTGCTTCCACTTTGTCTCTTTCAAAAACCACTTTATGAGTCATGTCTGCATGAAAACAGGCTTCTCTCTCTCTTTCTCTAGCATGCATCTGCTCCTGCTGTGCATTCCCCACTGGAGTCTGTATCACTGATAATCCTGTGCCTGAGAAGTCTCAGTAAGTTTCATGGAGATGACTGATGTCACACTTGGAGGATTAAGCAGGGAATAAGCAGCAGGAGCACATCATCTCTCAGGAAACTGAGACCCACATCTTGTCTGTGCCGGAAAATGCCAAAGACAGATTTAAAAAAAAAAGTAATGGTGTTTCTTGATACAAGAAAGAAAGCCTCTCCATGCCAAACTGAAAATATACTGGCTCAAAAGGAGAGGGAGAGGAATGGATATTTGAACAAGTCCAGTTACATCTTGAGGCCAAGGACAGATGATCTGTATAAACAGACCTCAAACACCTCTGGAAGAATCCCAAAGGGACACTTTGCCTGTAAGTTTACAATTTCTTTACTTTTTGGATGTTCTGATTGGTTTTTTGTTTGGTTGGGTTTTTGTTTTATTTCTTGTCTTTTAAATAAAGGAGACTAGCTTCCTCACAGTCTTCCCTGTGCTCCCTTTCCTGGGACAAGCAGGTGGCAGTGACTGACAGAGAATCCATCTTCCCTCTCACCCAGGAGACAGCGCACCCCAGGCTGGAGAATATTTGAAGGAAACACTGCAGAATCTTCTCCTTGGTCAAAGAGCAGAGCTTGGAGGAAATATTTTCTCGTACCCTTTAAAACCACAGGATCTACTTGACTAAACTAATCTTTCCCTTTCACTCACGCAACAGCAGTCTTCCCAGCACTGCTGAAAGTGTGTCCCACTGTTCCTTTGTAAGGAAACCATTTCATGGTCTCAAAAAATCACAGATCAGTTGCACTCTGAATTTCTGTAAGATCCTTTATCTCTCACAGGACAAGGAACAAAGGTTTCCAGTCCTACTGTGTTCCTATAGATGCTGTGGAGCCTGGAAGTGTTCAAAGGTACTTAGTGCTGTGATGGCACGCTCCTTCACAGTGCTTGAGGAAACTTGGCTACTCAGCAGCACCTTACCTGAGTTTAGAGCTCTGAGGTAGTGCTGGGGTGGGCACCAGATCTCAACCCTCGCCCATTCTGACTCCTGGAATGGTGTGTTACTACCTTTTATTACTCCTCCAAAATAAAGAGAAATGTTTAGTACCCCTCTTTCAAATAATCTTCATTATAACTAGCAGCTGCCTTTGTTTTCCTCTGTGCTGAAAATTATGTGCAGGCTACTGGCCAAAGGAGTTTTTTTTAAGCTCTATACCCAATAAGTAGGCTTGGGCTTCTGCATCTAAATTGAATTTAACACCCCTCCATCTCAGCAAAGTTGTGGATGTCCCATCCCTGGAAGTGTTCAAGGTCAGGTTGGATGGGATACTGAGCAACCTGATCTAGTAGAAAAATGTCCTGCTAAGGGTTAGATCTTTAAAGGTCCCTTTCAATCCAAACCAGTCTATGATTCAGTTTAGGTTTCTTTGTTGTAGAGGAAACCAAAACAGGGGCATCTGAGTGTGATCTACAGTTGAGAAAAGCTTTTAACTTTTTCTAACCCGGAGCATACAGTTAGAGTAAACCCATTTCTTTTGATGCTGTAAGCAGGCTGTTTACCCAGAGGGGTTCAAAGCTAGTTTCTGCCTGCTTCTCCCTCATCCTGGCATTATTCAGGAGTCAATAATTCAATTCAAAACAATGCAGTGACAATGAGGTGGAATTGTTTTAATGGTGTTTACTTGTTCTTAATGACGAGCTGTATCCCTGTCTCCCTGTTACAGATAGAAGCAGATGATAAAGAAGAGAGAAACTACACAGTAATGCAGACAGTAAAATCAAAGAAGAGACACTCCTGTTGAGATGAAAGAGAGACTCCTGCTAGTTTCTGAAAATCCACAAATGTAGAATTTTTACTGCCACAGTTGAGGTCTTTCTGCCAACGAGGACCTAACTGTAAAACCAAAGAAAAATTCCCCAATTCAGAGCAGTTCAGAACCCTTTTCTGTACAATCGTTCTAGTCCCTAAAGAAAACTTGTGGCCAAAGCAAGATAATTCTCTGCTTCCTGTCTCTTTTTTTCCCCTCATTCTTTCCAGATTTTATATTCCCAAATGTGTCATTTTTTCCCCATCTCAGTCAGAGAAAATGACTGAAGAGGGAATGCACTTATGTTCCTTGCCTCGAGAGAGGAGGCAAAGAAGGAAAGGGATGGAAAATTGGTCTCTGCCGTGATTTACACAAGTCCTGAAGGTGTGCCAGTCTGAGCAGCTCAGGTGGGCACAGGAAGCCAGCTGCAGTGTGAGGGCACAGGATGTCCTCACAGCCCACCATGCACCTTCCTCCGAGGGTGTGAGGAGAGGCAGAGTAGCACTAATTTTTAAATCTCTGCCTGCCTATTTTGGTCATCTCTCAGAAGACAACTAAAAAAGGATTTAATGCAAGCCAGGATGTGCTTCTACCTTTCCATTTTTTTAAACATGCTGCATTGATATTTTGCAGTTTCTACTGCCAACTGTTGAGACCACAATGACTGTCATTGCTGCTTCTCCATTTTCATGCTCTATTAATTATTTATCTGTGATTGCTGCTGTGCTCTATGTGCCTGTTTGGGTCTCAAAACCCTATCCTAAAGGGGAAGCAGATGTGTTTATGAGGAGTTTTGTGAGGAGGGTGGGATTACAAGAAACTGCCTGCATAAGGGAGACTGTAATGGCAAGATGTGCTGTGGTTATTGTTTCCGAAACATATAGCTATCTGGGCTTGTGGTTCCAGCAAAGGTTTTTTGCTGGTTTCCCTGCAGGCTGAGAAGCAGCAGGTCTCATAATGTTTTTGCTTGCTTTCTGTGAAATGCTGGGAAGGAGCTGGTGGCCACCACTCCTGTGAGTGCCAGTGATGTAGGGGGAGAGGTTTTGGAGACAAAATAGCAGGATCTCCTTGGCAGTTTTCCAAGAGTCCAAAATAGTCCTGGTAATACATGCTAGGCTGGGCCTATGTGAAGAGGTAATGCTTTTGGGAAAAAGATATATGTAAGAGAGTTCAATACCATCAAGACTAGAGAGACATCTGGAAGGGAGGGAGCCTGCCCAGGGGAGTTCAAGCTGCTCATGCTGCACAGGAGGGTGCTTACATGAGGGTGCCAAGGAGCGTGGGGGTTCATAGGGCACATCCTGATGTTACAAGAACTCTTCATCCTCAGGTGAAGCACAGGACAAAACCTAGAAATCGCCAAGTTACAAACAAGTCAATGATGGCACAAATAGATAGAAGTGATGCATACATCTACCTTTATACGAGAAGTCTAGGGAAACAGGAATATTTAGATTTAAATTAATATAAAGAAATAAAAGATATATTGGAAATTTGGTGGAAGGAGAAGCAGATGGCCAATGTAATACCAATTTGAAAAATTATGCTGGAAAGACAAAATGGGCTGTATAGATGAAGGGATGGTATTATAGCCTAAAAGAAGCTTTGAGTCAAATCAGATTAACAATCAAGCAAACCTTGTCAACAATTAATAGAAACTCTGTGAATCAAACTCCAGTCCCATGTAGGAAAAATACAGCAATAAGGGTGCTTTATAGCCTGGCTGATGAAGATGGTGATAGAGATTGACACACTGAGGGAGAACAAGGAAGGCAGGAATGAACAAAATAAAAGAACACTACGATTGCCCTCATACACTGGGTAAATTTTACTGTGGGGTGTGACTTGTGGGCTGAACTTTCAGACACTGCCAATTTCTGTTTATGGAAGTACTAAACAAGGAAATGAGAAAAGACTAGAAGAGAAGAAGTCCTGACCAATGCACAGGACTTGGTGACCATCACAGAGCTGTCAGGAACAGTGGCAGTACTATATTTCAGTCCAACACCCTGTTCCTCCTGCAAGAGCCAAGAGGCCCACTACTGTAATTGAATTTTAAAAAAGCTGAACTACACAAAATCAAAGGGATCTTGTTAAAAAGAAGCTAAAATGAATGGTTAAAGTACAAAAATATTCCTTTGGATAGCAGTGAGGCTGTTCAAAAATACCATGCTGGATGATCAGAGCAGCCGCGTACTATCAATAAATGTTTAAGAAAGACCAAAAGATAACAGACCTAGCTTAACAGAAGCGTAAGGGAGCTTTCTTAGGAATAAGAAGATGTTCTTCAAAAACCACAAAGCTGTGTTCTACTAAAAAAAACCCCAAACACCCGAACCCCAAAGGAACAATAGTCCAAGAATGCTGAAATTCAGTAAGGGATGCAAAAAAAATGGATTGTGCTTCAACTTGCAAAAAAGCAGAAACACTAATTATAAATCATTTAGCTACATCTTAGGGGCTAGGAGACCTCTAGGTTGTCTGTAAGGCCAAGGAAAGTGCACGTAGCAGGAGGCTTCAAAGACAACAAAACTGTAGCAGACAAAAAATTAAATCTGCCTGACTGCACTAAACATGAAGAACTTGGGTAAGTTTCCACAACAGAACTTTTTTGTTCCATCTTTCCATAGTGATATGTGAAGGTAGTTAATATCTGGTGGCTATAGTCTACATATACTTCAGAACGTCATTCTACAAGGTCCTCAGTGAAAAATATCCTAATGTATCATGGGATAAAAGCAAATGTCCTCATGTGGACATAAGTCATGGTCATAAGACAGGAAAGACAGGGTAAGAGTAAATAATTTTTTGTAGAGAAGGTGGGTGTCAGTGGAACTTCACACGGATTGGTGTTCAGACCCACGCTGTTCATGAGTGCATAAATGATCTACAAAAAAGAATTAATTGTGAGATGTTTGCTAATGCTAAATTATTCTAAGTAATAAAAGATATGACTGTGAAATACCACAAAAGCCTTTCACTGCAGCCAGCAACTGGGCGTAAAGTAACAGCATTCAAAGCAATGCGTACTTGGAAAAAATCCTAATTTTACATGTATAATGATGGGTTCTGAGGAATGAGATCTTAAGGTAATAATAGACAGCAATACAAAAATGTCAGTTCAGGGTACAACAGTAGCCAAAAGCAATCAAGATGTCAGAAATTTGGAGGCTGGGATAGCAATCACAACAGGAAATACCTTTATGCCACTAGAAAATCCATTGTGCATCTGATCTCTTGGTCTCAGAACATAGCAGAATCAGAGAAGGTGCTACAAAAGTCAGAACAATAATCAAAGACATCAAATAGCTTTCCCTTTGAGCTATACAAAATATACTAGGACTCTTCCATCTAGAGAAAAGACAATGGTGAAAAGCATAATGTAGATTTGTTAAACACAGGAAGCATGGAGAAGTCCTGTCTATTTATTGACTACTGTAGAAAGTAAACAAGTACTACACCTTATGATGCAATCTTCATAACCTTCGTGCATATCAGGTGTTCACAGAAATAACTACTGTTACAACAGAATTGACATTAATTACCGCAGAACCACTTGAGATGAAAACATTGTGTATGCCTAGGTGTCATGATTTTATATCATAAAAGCAGACAACATAAATGACTTCATAAGTTCCCGAACATGTCTATATATGCAGCAAATTGGACTACCTACCTGGGACTTATCTTATGAGGAATTACATGGTGAAATAATATTCAAGCGACTTTGTAGGAGGAGCTGATATGTTGCACTGGTTTACTTCATAGGCTGAATCCCTGAAAGTCTAGCCAAGCTGCTGAAAGCATTCCAGTTTGCCAATTAAAGGTTAGGGCCCACATTACACTAGTTAGTTTAATGCTATTTTGCATTATTGACCTTCCAATTGCAGCATAAATTGAGGCAAGGTAGCAGACACCTGTGGGTTTCATTGCATGGTTTTGCAAGTGCACTGTTTGAAAGGGACTCTTTTATTACTAAATATTCAGTGACTGAGTCTAGTAAACAAATCCATCAACTATACTTTTTTATAGGGGATTGGGGGTCCAATTAAAGTTTCTACAGAGAAATGTGCCCCTGCACATGCACACACATACAAGTGCAGAAACACACATGCACACAAACAGAGGGAGTCTAGGAGTTTTTCTGATTCCTGGGATGAATTTGCTTTATGCCTCTTTCACTCAAATAGCAGGTGGGATACACAGGGCATACACACAAATGAGAAATGCAGTTCCAGCTGAACTAAACCTTTTAAAGTACTTGGGAGTATGAGTGATATCTGCCAGAGCATTTGCAGCGGCTTAAGGTAAGGGAGCTGGAGTGGTGAGGTTACAAAAACTGGAGATGAGGAGACCAGGGTCTGTCTGTCCTAAAGCAGTGACTCTCACAAGGTATCTCTTACTGAAATCCATGTTTTAAATGCACCATTTTATAGATAGAGGAAAGCATGCCAGGGAAAGCCATTCTCCCACCGCTAGTTACAACAGCAGCAACTTAAGCCAATGGGATTGACTTGGTATCCTGCAGCAGGAGAGAAGGGCTCCGGGGTCTGTGGTTCAAGTATTGTGTGTGTGGACTTTCTGTCTGTGCTAGAAGGACTTGGCTACAAGCTTGTCAACCTTTCCCAGAACATGAGTCATGGCTGCTCCACGTTCTCCTGTCTGTAATTGCTTGTTCAGCCCTCTGGAAATGTCTATAAATCCAGCACAGGCATTGTCATTAACACATCATATGCCTTTTCCATCTCTGTACTTTGTCTTTCTGTAAGAAATATCCAACCGAGCCTGATACAGAACCTGTTCCTTCTCCAAGTCCTTCTCAATTACTCGGTACCAGCTAGGCTGAATGTGAAACCGCAGCTGCTGCAGAGATGATCCTTCTATATGCGGGGATATATAAAAAGGTTTTCAGTGCTTACACAGGGTGTATTAAATAAAATATGGCCTTCAGTTCAGGCAGCTGACCTACTGACTGTTAAGGCTTCATCTAACTCAAGGCTTGGGCTCACACTGGAAACTGAACTCCTTGGTTGACAATATTTACTTATAGGCTGGAATGTGGCAACTTGCTCTTTAGGTGAGAAAATGTAGGCAAAGCTCAAGAGTTCTCCAGCCCTCCAGCCTTACATCTTTACATGCAGTATTGGCCTGGGTGTCTTGAGACACTTAGCTTCACACAGCTCTCAAAGCTTGTAAAAGCCACCCTGTGCTTTCCTTCAGATACCTGCTTCTAAGGTCAAAGTCTTATACTCATGGTCACAAGTGGGTGACCAAAGTAAATGAAACCTGTCTTGGAGGATGCTGAAGAACAGGTTCAGAAGAACAAGAATAACCTGTGAATACTGCCATTTCACATGGCAGTGCCCAACAGTCCTAGGAGAGGTTATGTACTTGGCCCCTTCAGTTTATATGTACAAAAGGCTTTGCAGGTAATTGAGAAGAGAAGGAATGTTAGCTTCATCTTTACATGATACAATTTTTAATGAGATTATTATGGAGAGAACACTTGAATAAAAATCTCAGGTCACACATCTAGAGGTATCTGAGTCAGAATAGTGAAGGCTACAAGTAAGAACTGTGTGTTTAATATACTATAATTATAACTGCAAATTGTACTTCAGCCCAAGGCTTTACAGCAAAGCTGTAAAAAGTAAAATCAATTTTAATCTTTAAGGGCACTTTGCTACGTTCTTCTTCTTCAAGGCTTAACCCAACTAGGTCAGTCCAGGTAGGAGTTGAAAAAATATGAGCTCTTTCTCCCTGAGCAATAAATATTATCTTCAGTATCAAAAGCTGGATTGCTACCAAGTACACTGCGTGGATCCTTGGGGAAGCTCAGTCCTGGGTCTATGCATCTATAGGAGCTGAACAAAGACATCCAGGCTGGGGGGAAAGTGCGCTACATCAACAGAGAAGAGAATCTTTTACCCGTGACATCAATTTACCATTGATGATTACCAGGTAGCAGGAAGAGTTGCTGCTTTCTTGGTTTTAATGTGTGTCCATTTACTCTTGCTGTAGATGTACCCTTGGGTTCAAAGCTGCTTATGTGAAACTTCTGTCTTGGGCTCGTCCCTCTTCAGAAACCAACTGAGGAAAGCTCTCTTGATTGGAATTGATACTAACCGTGCAATTACACACTGCAAACCCGCTAGTCCCTGCTACAAAATCCTCTTGCAGGATTACTTCTACAATGAGGGTCAGAAAGCTGAGTTCATAGTCCAGCGCTTTCTCTGTCCTCGTTTTACACTGGAAATGAGGGGATGGGAACTCAGGCATACTTAAACTTCCTAAGTGAGTTTGTCCTCCTGTACTACTTCATGTGTGGTAGCTTTCGTCCCATATGAAAATGGGCATGTTGCTATGGTTTCAGGAATAAAGGATGGCCACCCTTATTCCCTTCTGCTACCGCTTCTGTCTTCTTTTACTTCACTAAAAAGTAAAAATGAGTTCTTGAGGTAGAAAGATCATATTTCATCACAATAAGTATTTGATTAGACATACACAAAAAGTCTTCCCAGAAAGCTCAGACGTGCTTATTTGGGCCTCCATAGCCATTTAAGAATGCACCTGCTAGTTACTCAGTATTATTAGAGTTGGTTGAATAATATTCAGTGGATAATTTATTTGACAAATGTTACAATTTTTTAAAAAAAAATTACTCATCTAGTTTAAAAAGTATTTTTCATGAAGATATAGGACAGAGTGAGTTATTAAATATATTCATCAAATAAGTTGCTCAAGTTTTGCAATATATCTGAATAAATTATTCATTTTATTCATTATTCATTGAGTTCTAATTATTATTTTACGCACTTATATAGCAATATTAGTGCACTAGTGTAGTAGTCACCAGCGCACTAGTAGTGCAGTGACCAGTCACCAGTATACCAGTCACCATTGTAGCAGTCAGTGACAAAAATGACAGGTCTTCTGATGGATCTGTGCTATAACTAAGGTTGGAATAAAACATGGAAAAAAATGGGCTTCACCCCAATTGAAAGGGGAGGCAACTATTAATTTGATGAGTTTTGGATTAGAGGTGAGAGATTTGTGCTTATGCTCCTAGTTCCTGGAATCAAAGAACTCCAGAAGTCTTTTTCCCTATATGACTAGGATAAACGCTTTACTCAGATTCAACAAAGCTAAGTACCAGGTCCTGCACTTGGGTCACCACAAGCCCATGCAATACTACAGGCTTGAGGAATAGTGTCTGTAGAGCTGCCTGGTGGAAAAGGCCCTGGGGGTGTTGGTGGACAGCCGGCTGAATATGAGCCAGCAGTGTGCCCAGGTGGCCAAGAAGGCCAACAGCATCCTGGCCTGGATCAGGAATAGTGTGGTGAGCCGGACTAGGGAAGGGATCATCCCCCTGTACTCGGCACTGGTGAGGCCCCACCTCGAGTGCTGCGTTCAGTTTTGGGCCCCTCACTACAGGAAGGACATTGAGGTGTTGGAGCGTGTCCAGAGGAGGGTTACGAAGCTGGTGAGGGGTCTGGAGGACAAACCTTACAAGGAATGACTGAGGGAACTGGGGTTGTTTAGTCTGGAGAAAAGGAGGCTCAGTGGAGATCTTACCGCTTTCTATAACTACCTGAAAGGAGGCTGTAGCGAGGCGGGGGGCCGTCTCTCCTCCCAAGTAACAAGTGATAGGACAAGAGGAAATGGCCTCAAGTTGCACCAGGGGAGTGTTAGATTGGATATTAGGAAGAATTTCTTCACTGAAAGGGTTGTCAAACATTGAAACAGGCTGCCCAGGGAAGGGGTGGATTCACCATCCCTGGAGGTGTTTAAAAAAAAAGTTAGATGTAGTACTTAGGGACATGGTTTAGAAGTGGTTTTTGTCAGGGTAGGTTAATGGTTGGACTTTATGATCTTAAAGGTCCCTTCCAATCTCAGCAATTCTATGACTCTATGGTTCTATATTGTCCTCTTTTCTGTCTTCCACATCTTTCACTTTTGCTATTAGTTGAAATTTGCTATCTGGGGAGGGCAGGGACTTGTGAAACAGTATCTAATGTTACCAAAGTGAGAAACTTCATGGCGCAAAGCAGGCTTAAAAATTATTTTTTCAATGACATGGTGCATATCTGAAAAGCCCAGATTGTAATTTTTGGATAATGCCTTGTGGAATAATGTGTACTAAGTGGAGCTGTCTCCATGGTCCAGCACGTCTCTCCTGTGTTCCAGTTGGGGAAGGTCTTATTATAACCCTGAATACAGAAGGCAATTTACTTGAGACTAGACTGTAAACTTAAAAATGCATCAGGGAGACGAGTTACATCCACTAAATGCAAATCAGGAGAGGGGAATCAGCAACCCCCTCAGTATATATATTTATTTATTTTCTGGCCTGAAAGCTTCCTGCTAAACATGAAGGCAATCTTTGAGCACTGAACTGTAACTCTGCTGGGCTGCCTTGTTGTTGATAAAACTCGAAAAAGCAATTTACTCTCTTGGGCCTGTTTAAGAATTTACAGTGCAGAAAGGGGAGGGGTAGAAAGACAAGCCACATCCTCCTACCTCTCTCAAATTCCTGCCTGTTTTTTTAAGAAACGAGATGGAAGAGGGGGGAAGTGACACACACCCACAAATACACATGAACCAAGGGAATTCCAGTGTTTTCCTTCCTCCTACATTGTCTTCCTGCCCCTTATTTAGAGTACACTTTGCTCTTCAAGAGGAGAAGCAGAGCAAACATCAGAGCCTCTCCAGGACTGTCTGCAAAGCTGTGAGCTCCAGGCTCACAGACAACAGACACCTCTGCCCTGATCCCCTCCCCTTGCACACATACGCACACTCACAACTTATTTGCAAGTGATAGCACAGAGTCCTGCAAGCACTCCCATTAAGACAAACGCCAGTATTTCTCAGAAGAACTGTTGGAATAGCTTCTGGGGAGGGCAGGGGTTCCTCTGCCTGTTAAAGTTCATTATACTAGAAGGGATTAAAGAACATTATAGGTTTTTCAAACAGCTCTACTATGCAGAGCCAGTAGCCAGAAAACAGTACCAGATTTCCAAGGGACCCTTCGGTGCTGCTTCAACACAGTGGTTCTTTCAACCAAAAGCACAAAAAACTGCCACATACCCAAACCTGAAGAGTCTCCTCAGTTGGTCAAGGGATACGCTCCTTTTTTCTTAGCAGTTCCCTGAAGCTGCTGCGCCACTACCAACTATCTGTCAGGGAAGAGATTTCCTACCATGAACTAGGACTGGGACACTCGCGAACAGGCCTCTCAGTTGTTGAGTGCTGTGGTCGGTCTGGAGCCTGAACCTGGGTTTAACTCCAACATGAGGCTCCAGGATTCAAGTAAACACATTGGCCTTGATTCAGGTGACATGGTAGACACTTCATATATCATATTAAGTGTCATGTTGCTCTAGAATTGGTGGATTCACATCCTAAAGAAGTTCCTCTGTGTAAGTTGACTCTAGAGAGGTAAGGCCAAGATGCCTGCTCTCTGGAAACCCTCCCTTTGATGTGTTCAGCACTTTAAGGGAATCTCCTAACACTGCTTCTTGTGCCAGGGACCAGAAGGGACAGTCTCTTGTTCTCCCTGAGCCAACAACTCTGCTCCTGCTGGGTTGCAATGGACAACATGTCCAACCTGTGCGCTTCTATTCTAGACACCTGATTTTCCCAGAGGCTTCTCTGGGAAAGCAATATATGTTCTATTCTCCAGGCATTAGATTTTCAATCTGCATCTAACCCAGTAATTATCCTTGCTTTTTGCGAACAGGCTCGTTTTGTGCGCAGATGGTGGGAAGTGGGACAGAGGGGCTGTGCCTGTGTGAAAGGACAGGAATTGGCACGACTGCAGATGGAGAGCCAGCCTGTAGGGGGAACAATGATTCATGGCTCTGCTTCATACTGCGTGCATCTTTAAGATTTACTTTTTAATATCATTTACAGACATAATATAAAAAAAATTAAAACACTGAAACCCTGAGAGACATTAATTGAGCGACATGAGACAAGTACATAGCTCAGAAGGAAATGTTACAATGCTCTTTAATCCTTCCCGTACATTTGCTATTTTCTTAATTCAGGACAAGGCATGCAGAAGGAACTTTACCTGGGCTATAACAAACTCTTCAGAAGTAACTGTCCTGGATGGGATAAAGATTTCTCTTCAGGGTTCCTTTAGGACCTAGGTTTTAAAACCAAAACAAAATCCTAAGTCCCATGGCAATGACATCAATACAAAGCCCTTGTGATTTATAAGGTTAATGTCAAATTGCATGAATTGCCACCTGAGGCACAAGGTCTTTCCTTGCATTTGTACTCTGTATTGATTTTGTATGATCAGGCTGGAGGCACTGCCGTGGGACGTGTCCTGCAGTCCTCCAGCCTGAGGTCACTTTTCCTTCTAGCGGACCTGCCTGAAGCTGGAGACACTAGGGTACCTTCCAAGAAAATAGGATAAATATTCTGGCCTGCACTTCTCTCCTTCATGAAACAAGTGTTAAAAGCTCCAGGAGAGATATGGCTTACAGGCAACTGAGTTGGCTAGCACAGTAACCCTGTGACTACTTTCTATCTTAAAAGTGCTTTGGAAAAAAACTCAGGTAAATAAAAGAGACTACAGAAGGCTAAATCCTCTTTTTGTGTCATAGACATCCCAAGGAAGATGGATGCTGTTTATTATAAAGTAAAGCTGTCATGCTCTATGCCAAGGAGTACAAGAAACCATTTTGTGAACTGAAAGCATTGCCAATATGTTTTGGGAAAAGAGACTCTCTCTGGAGTCAAACTGAATTCCTGGTCCTTTGGGATGAGAAGTGTCAGCTAAGTAATAGCAGATGAGGTATGGCAGTTAAAAATAAAGGGTGATCTAGAGGAAGTGATGGAATAAGGAGAAGCTTGGTGCTGGAGGAATTTTCCAGCTTCCCTTTCTCATCTTCCTGAACACAACAAGCTCTGCGTGATCCACGGGGCCAGTGCTCCAGTTCTTATTAGTTCCTTCTAATGCAGCATCTTTGGAGACCCCGGCACCTAATTGCTTCTCTGGTGTGCCACACTCCAGTCGCAGCCTTCCTCCCCTCCTGCACGTTGCTCTCTGTAAAACCTATCTTGCAAAGACTCTGGGGAGCTTCATATCCCCTCCAGTCTTGAACTTAATATCATAGAGGCTCTGCAAGCTCTCCTCCTACTGAGATTTCATCATGTCTGGTGTGCTGCCCAGTCACTTTTCTTTCCTTCTACTGGTGTTAGCTCTGCCTCAGCTAGGATATGGCATCATTCTATTAAGGGATCCATGTGGCTTAAAATTGTTTCTTTGTCCATCGTGTCAGCAATTCACAAGTTATTGTATGTTTATTTTGGCCTGATGAACCTCAAATATACTTGGGCTTTAAAGGAAACATTTTGTTCATTTGAAATATTGACTAAAAGCATCCCCATGAAACCCAACAACATTCAAAGCTAGATGAGCCAAAGCAAAACTGTCCAACAGAAAGGATATGAAAGTACTGCTGAGCATTCACATTAAAATCACGAACACCAGGAAACACAATGCTTAGGCTGAAACAGTATTTTCAAGCAACAACCAGACCTGGGGAGAGCGTGAGGATTTGCCAGCTTATAATTGACTTCTACGAAGACGTAAAAGGCACAGAGAGGACAGCTGCTCATATCTAACCACAAATTGACTGCAGCAGTGATGAAAATAGTAGCATGGAGAAATGTGCTCCTAACCTTCCTTCACAGCTCCACCTTTCCCTCCATTTCTTCCCTCTCCTATAAAGAACTTTCCATGCTTATACTCACACGCTGTGCAGGATGCGATGAACATGCCACATGACAGGTCACGCTCCACTGCTCAAACAGCAGATATGCATGTTCGTGCACACCATGTCCAAATGTTTACTTTCCCTACCTCATCTTGGGCCACAACATTTGCGAATTTGGCTGTGGTTTGGCTTCTTTGTCTGACCAGAAAACTCAAGGCATACTTCTGAATCAGAAGAAAAGTGGATCCACAGGCCACATTGACGCAGACAAAGATGCCATTTCTAGGAAGGCTATAACCTCATGCTGCACAGAATTTTGGGAACCTTATGGAATGTCTCATTTTTCTAGAAATACTTCATTTACAATTTCCAGAATTTTTAAATAACTTCTAGTAGACAATATACATTTCAGTCACTCCATTGCTTTGTGCTCACACTGAGACATCTGTAGGTGTTGCTGGATTATAATACATTTTTAAGATGTCTAGACCTATTGTACAGATACATTCTTTTAAAACTTATAGCTCACATGGATAAATGATTCACCTGACAAATGAAGTGATGAAGTTCAGCCTTTTTGCAAAAAGTAGTCTCCCTTTTCTACAACTGTACTTTTTATTCATTAACAGTAGATGAACAGCAGCAACATATTTGTGTCTAAATGGTTCGTCACAAAGGAGCATGTGTAACATTGTCTGACCGTGGTCAGCAGTGCCAAACAAGAAACACGCTAAGGGCAGTGTTATGTTTCAGTCTCGCTGCCAAATTGTCTGGAGCAACAGCCAGCTCCATTTTACCTGTTTAAGGCCGGGTCTCCAGTTTTGTGATATTTGCAATGTGATGGCCATAACAGCTGACTGAGAGTATTACACCAAATAAGCTGAACTCTAGGACAGAGACTCTCACTGTTTTCTACAGAACTTAGCACAAAGATATGGAACTCGAGGCTCTGCACCTACCGTTTGCAGTGGGGGAAAATACTGTATAAACCTGAGTGGTCTGCTGACTCCCCCTGCACCTGCTCAGTGAGTAGGAAACAGGCTTTTAAAATGGCTGAAAGAGAAGAGAAAGCTTTTCATCCTCTGGATTTTAAGGCAGAAAATCTTTAGAGAGTGATAGAGAATTTTCACCTCTGTTTAAAAAGCCTTTATTTTTCTATGTGAGCAAGAAACATGGGGTTAAGTGAAGAAAGAGAGATTCACGTCCCAGATTGACCAAAGCCCCTGCTTCTGATAGATTTCAGGTCCCTGTCCAGCTTGGTTCACCAGAATTTTGAAACCGTGTTACATCCCAGATCAACGTCCAATTAGTGGGATTATTAGGCTGCTCTGTGTTTGGATAGTCTCACCCACCTGATGAGTATAGCTTTAATCCTAGATTTAAGTCTTTCCAGAATGAAGTTTTCTCAAACTTTGTTGTGCCCAGTTCTGGTCTCCTCAGTTCAAGAAAGACAGGGAACTGCTAGAGAGGGTACAGAAAAGGGCTACAAAGATGATTAGGGAACTGGAACACCTCTCTTATGAAGAAAGGCTGAGGGACTTGGGTCTTTTCAGTCTGGAAAAAAGACGACTGAGGGGTGACCTTATCAACACTTATAAATACTTAAAGGATGGATGTCAGGAGGATGCAGCCAAGCTCTTTTCAGTGGTGCCCAGTGACAGGACAAGAGGTAATGGGCACAAACTTGAACACATGAAATTCTACTTAAATATGAGGAGGAACTTCTTAATTTTGAGGATGGCAGAGCACTGGAACAAGCTGCCCAGGGAGGTGGTGGAGTCTCCATCTCTGGAGACATTCAAAACCCACCTGGATGGGCTCCTGTGCAACCTGCTCTAAGGTGACCCTGCTCTGTCAGGGGGGTTGGACTAAGTGATCTCCAGAGGTCCCTTCCAACCCCTACCATTCTGTGATTCTGTGAAAAGCAGTAAATTTCCTCAAAGTTTAAGTCCCTCAGATCAGTATTTGCAATCAAGAAGCAACAAAATATTTTGCTGGATGGCTGTTGGTGCCAACAGGTAATCTTCCACACTAACATGCAGAAAACATTTGGTGTTTACGTGAATAAGGCAGTAAAAATATCAGGTACTTGAATAGGAGGATCCTATGAATAACAACAAAGAGAATTTGCATATTTCTTTAGGCCTATCTTTGCAACCTCTCTTGGTATAACTCAGCTCAAATCACCGCTCTAAATAACGCCTCCTCTGTCATCCACATCAGAGAAGCGGTTAGATAGTTTTGCATAGGTATGCTATTGAACTGAAGTTCACATTGATGTTAGAAGGTCAAAAAAAAAAAAAACAAAACAAGGCACCAAAACCAGCTGTGCACATGGAGCGAAAAGGACTGTGTAATGGCAATGCTGTGTACTGCAGAGAGACAGACTAGTCGTATGGCATGCAATGGGTTAAAAACAGTGACTAAGAAAGTGCACATGGCAAAAGGCACTACACGCAGAAATTAAATTCCATTCTTTTCTGTGTGTCTGCAGGATACAAGTTGGGGGGTGTACACGGGGTACACGCGCTGAACTCTAAGATTATGCACAGCAGTCCAATAGCATATTTGCTCTGCTGCCTGCTGGTCTGGATCATGACCTGATGATGTGAGTTTCCAGCCCTAACATTGCCCGTGCATTTGCCATGGCTTATATGCCTGATATTTTTTTCCAATAATAACTTCCCTTTAGGCACGGTTATTAAGACCTCCGTCACTGTGAAATAGCTTGTGTTCAGCGAGGCAGTCTTTTTAATGGGATGTGATGCTGTATAGCAGAGTTTCATCTGCTGCGTTCAAGAAGGTAAATGATAGATTGTTTACTCCCCTAATCCATCTAATTATGGCAGCTTACAGAAAACTGGAGAAAAAGAATTTGTGCCGTAGGTGATGCTGAGAGAGATCTGAGAGCATGTTGATTTAAAAGGCCATAAAGGCATGGTCTAAAATATATACAGAGTAGCTTCTTGATCTCACTATAAGAGACAGCACTGATAATTCAGTCCCCCCTGGGAGATGGCCTGTTACTAGATACTGTAAAAATTTCTAGCCTCTTTTGTCTTCCTTTGAAGGGTGGGAAGATCAAGAGGGAAGCTGTAGAGCTGTCCTTATAAAGCTACATCTGAGCATGGAAGGGAGAAGGTGTGGAAGGGGAGTTACTGCAATAAAAGCAGAGTTGCAGGGCTAGGTCCTCCCAGCTGCTGCCACATGAGCCTTCTCCTGTGCCCCCTGCCCTGGCAGCAGCACAGCACCCATGTGGAGGAGCATGGCCTCTGATGTCCCACCAACACCTCCTGCTCACACTGCACTTCACAAAGCAGAGGGAGGAGGACTGGTGCTTCTTTCCTCACTGATAGCTACTGTGAATGAAGAGAATGAGTTGTTCTGGGAGCTCTGGTGCAAGTAAAGCATCCTGTCTGGAAGGATATCTTTCCTTGCCAGCTGATTTTGGTGTTTAAGGATGTAAAAAGTCTGTCTGGAGCTTTTTGCAAGGTGTCCCATGAAGACTGGGCGTTACCTGGGGTTCTGGCTCGCGGGACACAAAAGGGTGTCTACCTCAGACTCTAAGGATACAGAACAACCTGTTTCAGTGAAATTGTTTGGCACCTCCATCAGACTGGGTTAAAATTCAGCTCTGTGTTCAAAACTTATTGCTTAGTGGAAGAGGAGCGGACACTCACACAAAGCATGGCTATGTAAGCTTCTAATAGGAAACAAGATCAAAATGCAGTCTTGTTTTAGATTGCTCTGTAAACTGTTGAAATTTAGGACGTGCATCATTTTTCTAGAACACTGCCTCTTCTGCAGCCCTATTACTTTCTATACAGTAATCAAATCTGCTAATTTGTGGATTTATTTTCTTCCTGTTGTTGCTTTTTGCATCTCTCAACATTTTAAAAAGGCTTTTTAGTTCTCCATGCCCCCTCCCACTGTCCCCACTTGCCATTCTTAAGTGAGGTCAGGTGCTTTTAGAACTAATTCCATCTAATTATCTACAAAATAATTAACATTTCTAATAGAAGCTGCCCGTCTTGGTTTTCATTGGGGTGCAGGAGAGCAACAAGGTAAAGAGTTTGACAATTAAAGCTCCATTATTACGTTTGCCCCTTTACATTCTATTTAATAAATCCTACACTGCAGAAATGGATACACCAGAGCTCATTTGAGATGAACATTGTGAAGAGCTCAAGATTAGTTTTTCATCTGTTTTGCACTCTTTACAAGGTTAAAGGGGGGGCAGGGGAGGAAGAAGGAATTTGAAAAATTAGTGAAAGTAGTAATATAGAAAAGGTTCTTTCCTCTTGCAACCCGCTTGCCAGATGGCCTGCCAGACACAGATACCAGGCTGAGAGAGAGAATTGTTATATCTTCTTGTACATCAGAACTCTAAAATATGGGGTACGTGGAATATGCATGTGAGAGATGCCATTTTGGTTACCAGGGATTGAAACAAGGGCTTCCACAAATACAAGCAGGAAGGGCTCCAGCATGCACTGTCATGACATATAGCTCTCAAATCCTAAAAAGAAAACTCCTGCTAAGTGTGTAGCAAGTGAAAGATGCAGATATTGCCTCTCCTACTCTGAGGTTGCAAGAGACCATGTCATTGCATAGCTTGCAAGGCAGTTGCAATGACATGAAGAGGGATGGGGTGCAGGGAAAGTTTTGCTTTTAGGCAGAGCTGTTAACTGGGTTAGGAAACTGTGTATATCAGTGAAGACATAGAAGTTTACACCTGCGTGCAAAACACCTTTAAGTTCATGCCTGAGCTGAACTATACTTGCAGAATGTGATGGCCTTTCTTCCCCCTCTCCTTCCTCCCAACCAGTTAAAGGTTTTTGGGTGTTCTACAAAGCCCCAGTTCAGGAGGCACTCATCCTGCAGACAGTAAACCCTATGTTACCTCTCTTGATGATGCCGTATCATCATGTTCTCCCCTTTGACCTGAAGGCTTTGTCCCTTCAGCTGTAAACTGCAAGGTCAGTAATTGTTTGAGGAAGTAGGGACAGAGAGGAAATAAAGAGACTCCCCAAAGTTCAGCTTTACAATGGGATTTAGATGCCTAAAGGTATTGGTAGGCTATGTGATTATGGCCCTTGGAATCCCAGCTTCCAAATAAATCTTTGTGCCTAGTCTTTGGAATAGGCAGGCTCCACTGAAGGGAGGTTTAAGGGGCTTAAATGAAAATGCTGAGCAAGAAATCGTCTAGGTGCAGCCTAGAGAAGACATCAGCCAAGGGTGTTTCATGAAATTCAGTCTGTCTACAAATGTTTTAGTGAGTTGTAGTCTAACTTTCATTCGAGGATGGCAAACGTGGGGAGTATTCGTAAGAAAAAGAGCATTTGTATTTCCATGCTACCTATAGAAAAAAACACCGTGAGGGGAAACAAAGCTGATAGCTCACTGGGAGGTTAACAAGAAGGTGAGAGTAGAGCAAATGTGTTGATGGAAAAGCCTACTGTCCCTTACAAATTCCAGCTGCTCACTGTCTTCTTTCCCTCTAGTTCCTGAGCAGTAAACAGTAAAAATCAGCAGCTGGGACTTGCAAGGCAACAGCACTGAGCAGAATTCTTCCCTCCATATTTTGTAGTTTATCTGAAGGCTACAGACATCTGTTCGAATGGCCAAGGGGAAAAAAAGCATGAGGGATTTGGGCTAAATTCAGCACCACTTAGGAAAGATGCACCTGGTCTGCCATTTGTTTTGTTCTCTCCTCTCTGCTTTATGATTTATATTTTATAAATCCTATACATTGTGGAGAATTCCTTTCCTCCTTTTCCCTCCTTCTGTTCCAGTTTGATCAGATTGTAAAGGTTCAAAGTGTACTCTTGTTACTTTAATTAAAGTCACTTCCCTCTGCCCTCCCTGTTAGAACAGATGTATTGGAAATCCCCAGGCACCTCCTCCCTAGGCAAAATTGGACGCAAAAACGTAAAACTGCATTAAGACAAATTCCCTGAGCTAATTGCTTTTCTCTGCACAGCAGGGATATGCAAGAGAGAAGGTGTTTCTCTGTGCTAGCAAGTCTGTTTTTCTCTCTGCAATGATTTTATGGTGGCTACCTGAACTCCACCGTCTTGCCGCTTGCCAAAAAGGCTCCAGATAATAAAAGCTACAAGACACATCTGGCATGATTTGGTACCTTTACTGCCTCTGCCATCCATATCCTGGGGATCCTGTGTCACTGGCTGGGTCACTGAATTTACCATTCCAGTTACAGTGGAGAATCATGCCTAGTGCATGGAGGTTATTAGGCACCCTTATCCCTCAAGTAGGTTTAAGGCTGAGAGAAGGAGAATATACCCTGAGATAAAACCAGACTTGCTGTATTAAGCGATGAAATGAGGCAGGAAAATACATTTCTATGATTATGCTCAACAGGAAAGTGCCAGCTCATGCATTTTAGCCAGCTAGTGAGTTAGCTAATTAGCCTATATGAGCCTGTCCTGGAGAGCATTTAGAGATATATCTTTCCTGCTATTGGACTTAGTTCCCCCCTTAGCTTCCCCTCCTCTTCAGTGTTGCTTAATGGAGATTTATTCTCCATATGTTGTTTATAATCCCGTGTTCAGTCTTGATGCTAATTTCCCTCTCTTGCAGCTTCTTTATCAGCACTGCAGATATGCTGTATGTGCCTTTCCTCTTTGCTCTAAAAGGATAGCCCTTACAGGTGGGAAAAACACATCTCTGCAGAGGGTTATTTCACCCTGGCTAGAACACGTCAAATGGCCTAAGCACAAACACCAACTGACCCAGGCAGGAAAACAGCTGCATGGCCAGCAAAGATTACTTTAGCCAGTCAAAGCATCATTGGCAGGCTGTGGAGGACAGCAGAGAGCTGTGTGGTGGCGTATAAACTTCTGCTAGTTTTGAGGGAGTAAAGCCTAGTTATGTCCAGAGGTTAAAAGGGAAGTACAAGATTGTGGATTTTGTCCTTGCTTGAAGATAGGTTGTGTATACTGTGTTTATACCGGCCTGTTGTGTAGTCCTGGCTGGGCTCCCCAGGTGATATTCCCAACCTGTGCACACGCAGTAACTCTGCACGCATGCCAGACTCAGTGTTAGTGAAACCTCAAAAACGCCCAACCCTAGCAACAGTGTCCAGCAAACACCGTGCTTTATGCGTGAATAGAGCTGCTCTTGGTTCACAGCCCAATACCTCTCCAGAAAGGTACATCCCTTTTTTGCATTATTGGATCCCAGAGTAAAACTGCTCCTTAGCCCTACACCTCATCAGAAATGCAGAGAAGCGTAACTCCATCTCCTTCCCCACAATCCTATGCAGATTTGTAATAAAAAAAAAAAGAAGGATGGCAGCATTAACAAAGACCTTTCTCCCTTCTCTGTAAATGCTTTTCTGGAGATAGTTTTCTTGTCTAATTTTACATGGCACGCTGGGACTTACCATCTGTTTCAGAGAGCCCTCAGATGAGCAAAGAACAGGCCATGTCTTATAGCAGAAGAGGAAATCTTTGAGCACCACACAGACTTCTGACAGAGCAAGGTTTTGGATAACAATTTAATTTAACATTATAAACATTTCTGTCGCTCCCTAAGTAATTCCCACAGAACAGGCAAGTCTTGCACTGTCAATTCACAATTTCAGCTCCTGCTCCCCAAAGGACAACAGAAGTCTGTCATTCTTGGGAAAACTCCCATTTCCCTCTCCTTCCCATCTTTTCTGATGGAAATATTCATTACACACCAGTCTCCTACCCACCTCTGTGTTGCATTCAGATAGTCATTGGAACTTAGATTTCCCAGCCTTCCCATGACACCCTTAGTCAACATATCATTCCTCAAAGGTCCTAAAAATTTCGAGGTTGTGTCTAAATTATTTTAAAGTCTTCCCATTTCCTTATTACAGGGAGATCAGGCTAGACTGATCTATGGTGCCTAAGCCAGTGTCTGCATGACCAGCACTCAGTCTGTACATTTGTAAATTCAAGCTTATATATTTCATATTTAAAACATCTGGGACTGTAAGCAAGCATCCAGGACAGCACACAAAGCAATCATTTTTAATTAAGACTTATAAATTAATAATATTATTCAAATGTTGAAATCCAATAGCCTGAAGATGACTGCTGTACTGATGCATAAATATAGTGAAAATTCCAGACATACAAGGTACAAGAAAATTAACCCAATGGGAAAAGGAAGTGAACAGGCAAGGGTAATGACCACACAATGGATAGACAGTATATGGGATTCCGACAGCAAACACAAAAACGCCTTTTAAAAGAATGCAAAGACAGAAAATAAGAAGAAATACACTTAGTTATGAATTTTTCATTAGAAATCCCTTGGGCTAAAATTGATAAACATTTCACTGCTGCCAGAACTTTTATAACCATTCTGTGCTACCTCAGTGACTACAGGTCAATAATATCAGGCAAAACCCCCTCATTGTTGGACATGGGTAGGTGCCCGTGTGCTATTTTTAAACCTGGAAAATATCTGTGAGTAAATTTTAATTTTCTGTTCAAACCAATTGTCATTCTAGAATAAGGGGAACAGATTCAGAAGTGTATATTTAACAGTGACGGGAATACAGATGGGGGCATGTTCTGGAGCAAGCACTGTTGACAGATTTACAGGGTAACTGATGAGATTTTGGAAAGCAGGTTGCAGAGGATACAAAGGACACCTTGTGCCTGTGAGGGTTGTGAGCACTGATGCGTATGCTGTCAAGGTTTGCACAGCTTGCTTGTGTGTACATTTGCCTTTCCACACTGTACTGGAGGTGAGAAGAGCCTGAGCTGGCATGAAGACATGCAGCTTAAACATGACACAAAAGAGAGTTAGTGATTGTGTATTTGCTGGAGTATGCTACAAACTTTGGGCGTTTCTGGGGCTTTACAAGCTAATTAAATTGCTTCTTCTTATGAATTTGCTTCTTGCATTTTTTTTTCTTTGGTTTTGTTTCATGCTTGCCCAGATAGGGATACTTTTTTTTTTAAGTAAAAACCAAACATAATAAATTGGAGCTTTCTGAGTAATGATGGTATCTGAGGGCTGTATTTGATGAAAAGGAAAGTCCTAGTGGGAACAGGAAGAAAAGACTCACTTGCACAAGCGTCTAAATTTTTAGAGATTTGCCACCTCCTTGAGAAACGTTTTGCACCAAGAAAAGGACTGTGTGCCTTATTGGTTTTGCCTGACTGGTATCGTATAGGTAGAGATCACACAGAGTCATTGAGAGCTGTGCTATCCATTTTAATGCAAGGACCACAAGAGTGAATAATGCTTCTTAAAAGCCCAGCTCCCAGGGCTGAGAGAACCTCTGCCTTGACAAAGACAAAACTGACTACTTCCATCAGCACCCACAAGCCTGTGGGATTCTATTTGGATTCTCTGATGTCTTATATATAATCTTTAGTAGTAGATTTCAGCAGAGCTAGGAAATTCCTTACATTTCTTCCTTGTGCATGCAGCTTGGACTCCTGTAATGGATGATGATATTATTAACTTTCTGGTAACCATTGCTCCTTCCTTTGTCCAAGTGCCCATTCTCACAAAATTTAATGGAAAATAACATAAAGTCTGAAGATTGATAATGCTTTCACACCTAACTGAAATTGGACAAAAGCTTTTCCAGTCCTACTAATCTCTTCCAGAGATTCCCCAAGGGCAGTGTGTGCCATTTTTAGGAGCGTCAACAATGATGGGCAGAGGCAGACCTTCTGGTCCAGCAAACTGAACAGTCATTGCAGCTGGTGGGAGCAGGACTCCCAGCTCTCCAGGGCTCTCTCTTATTTAGCACTGCTCCTTCCTGTCTTCCCTCCCCATGCTGAGGAATGTAGACAACAAATTCTAAGCCAATGTAAAATTCAGTTTTTCCTACTCTACTGAAAGCCATTTAGTTAACCATTTGACTGTGCTCTATGCAAAGCACATTCCTTTACTATAGTACAAGTGTTGTGAGCATCCATCTGAAATCGACACTGTGGAAGCTAGCCTTCCCAATCACAGCACCTCATCCTCCTGCTATCAACGCTAAACCATCCCTGTAAAAGACGGGTTCCTTCTCAGAGCTGTGCACCTAAAATTTTCCTCTTCTAGAACACCCAGTCATGATGCTTAGTTTCAGTCTTAATTGTGCAGGTAGAATTCAAGAAGTAGAGTGTGCCATGTTTATCTAAAGAAGGTCACAAGACAGACTTCATTAAAGAAAAAGAGACCCACTTAGCTCCTTTGAGGATAATGTTTTATAGTTATGCTTTTTTTTTTTTTCCACCAGAGTATCCACATCAACTGAACTGTAGTAAAAGAGGACAGGACACTTGAACCTCTCAAGATTTTGCAGCTGTTTTGGGGATACAGATTAGATAGTGCTCCTAAAGCCCATAAGTGATTTTTGGAAAATACAGTCTTTATCCTTTCATGATTAGTGTGCATGCAAAGCTCTTCTTCTGGAATTCAGATGGCCCATACTTATTTTTTGAAAAATTAGTAGGGAAAAGAGAATGTTAACTGTGCCTCAAAAGTGAACATCCTGTTGTTTCTTATCATACTTTGACTGTGCATTCTTTGAGGCAGGGGGCTATGCTTTTCTGGCATGTTTATACAACATGATCACCCCATTACTATTCTACACCAAAAGCTACTGGTTATGCAAGAAGTAAGAACAGAAATTGAAATCAAGGTCCTAATGGAAATCAGTCCATAAGAAAACCATTTCTGTCCCAGCTAGAGAAAGTGATTTCTCTAGGCTGGGTCTCACTGAAGACATAGGTATCTGGTGGTGGTTTTACAAGTGCTATGATACAGTGTTACTTTGCAGAATTTCACCAGAGACAATCATAGAAGAACAAGTGAACCTAGACTCCCTTTTAATCCATTCATCAAAATGTCAGATCATCCCATGCAGAGGCAGGAAAACCTATAAATATTGCAGCTAGGTGAGCTACTCTGTTAGAAATATTACCTGTGGTTCTCTTGTCCAAGTCAGGAATTAACTTACAATCAGCAGAAGATCTACACTTGCATGGATGTGGGCTAAAGAAGAGGAGAAAACAGCCTAATAGTTACTAAAAGATATCCCCTTCTTGGCTATAGAATTGATCAAGTATCTATTCTTATTTTATTGGGAAGGAAAAAGTGTAAGGAATGTCCTCTTAAATGGCTTATCTTAGTCTGTGATCCTGCAGTTGTTTGCCTGGTAGATCAATTTGCATAGTGTGACTCTCTGGTTTGCAATTTGTGGCTAAATAATTTTAAAGCATATTAAAGTGGGATGGCCACATTTCTCTAAGGTGTTTTCTTGTTGTCTGAGAAATACCTATGCTGAATTTACAGACATTCTTAATCTTTACCAATATCTTCAGTTTTGGAAGGTAACTGAGTACTCACAAACAAATGTGTGAGTTGTCTCTGCAAATCTTGGTGCATTGTATTTACATGGTACTCTTACTCATTTTCATTATTTAAAAGTTGTTGTCTAGTCAGCTCTGATAACACACTCCTTGAAAAAAAGAACGCTTATCCCAGTGCAATTTATTAGACTCATGTGACCTCATTTGATCTTTGACTTTTCCCCAGCTCTCCAGGCCCAAAGGGTTTGTATCAGAAAGCCAACAAGAAACTTTTGCAAGAAACCAAAGTTTGAGGGTCTCACAGAAAGCCTGTGGGCAACATGCAGTTTGCACTGTTCTAGAGGGAACTGAAGGAACTAAATGATATTGCATGAGGAGCAGAGGGAGTCTGACCTATTTATTTTTCTTGGGTTTTCTTAGCAGTGAGGAAGCTGGACAGGAAGGAGCCACTTGGATTATTTAATCCAGGCTGCATCCACCACTGACAACCAGGCTATAATTCCTTTTTATAGACTGAATGATCAAGTACCAACTTTGTTAAAGGTTGAGGTTTTTTTCGTTCTCCCATCACACGGTTGACTAGGGACCATCCTCTGAATCCGTTTGGTCTTGTATTGACATCCTTTAGGCAGACAGTAGTCTCCCTTCCAATGTTTATCCACATGATGTATTGCTAGGCAGACATCACATTCTTTATCAGCCCTAAATAAGAACTAAATAAGCCAAGCTTGATTCCTCTCTTTATCCAGGGAAAGGCATCAGTGTTTCCCTCTTGCTTTATCAATCTGTTTCTGTGCCTATTCTGATTTAATTTAATCCATTCTCAGAATAGCTCACCAGAACTGGACACCCTGCCAAGCTACAGTCTTTGGTATTAACCTTCCCTTAATATGTCTTGAGATCCCAGCTCTTTATTCCTCTTACCTTGATGTGTCATAGACAACCTGTATTTATCAGTCATCCACAAGATTTCCCTCATTTTGAACTGTTGACTTTAGTGTGTGACTTTATATCTTACACTATTTTTCTTGGTGATTTCAACTTTAACAGGTTCTCTTTTATCTACGCTCTCCTCTTTATTCTTGAAGTGTATTCCACGCAATGCTTCCCCACCTTTCTTTTTATATGTATCTGTCCTATATAGAATACGTCCCTCAGGACAGCCATCAATGGGGAGATATTAGAGTGGAGACAAGAAAATCAAGAGAAAGACCCTCTGGGCCCCTTAAGAATCACAGAAGATCTATATCCTCCCTTGGAAGACAAATAAGAGCTGATTTGTTGGCTTTTGCTAACTCTCATTTGTTTCAACACATGATTTATCACTGGGGTCTCCTCTCACACCTCTGAAAAAAATGCCAAATGCTTTCCACACTTGCTTATTTCTCCAGCCACTTCAGATTCAGCCAGCATCAATTCCAATATCTCAGGGAGGGCCCTGTTTGTGCAGCCTGACAATAAAATCTATATCTTTATTCACAGGATTTAGTGAATTCATAAAATGGGGTCGATGGCATCCTAATGGTTATTTCATCTCTGGGTCAGTTTTAAGCAGATCCTCAGAATACAGATGGATGCAAGCCCTAGGGAAGCCAAGACCCCTATTACTGTGGTGGCACAGTGAAGAAGTGGCATGCAAATTAGCAAACTGGGCAAGGAAGCTGATTAAGCAAATGGTCTGTAAGCACCAATTCTGACTTTCCCCTACAAAAAGGTGGAGGAAAGAAGGGTTTTGCCCCATCAAGTTGTAAAGCTGGGAGTTAAGTGAGGGAGCGGACTGAGATGGGGCTTAGACCTACAGTCATTTTGAATTTCCTCAAAGGGAGGGACATTTTCCCTCCTTCCCCATGGCTGGAACACGGTAAAATGTGCACCATTTAGAAAGAGAGATTGAGATGACAAGTTTCTAGGGGTGACAGTAGAGAACTCAGAGCATGTAGCTCACTTGAAGTGTTGTGTATCCTCTTCAGGACATGCCATGCAGGTGTGCCTATGATGCTGGGGTGTCAGATTGGGTTGCCAGACTTCCCCTGGGTCCCAAAGCATTCTGTGCTGGCTGCTGGAGTGCTCCTGCTGCACTGGCAGCCCCCTTTCCACAGCTACCACCACTGTGGTAGCTGTGAGTGCCACCACCTCTGTCAGACTTCCTGACCAATTTTGCACAGAGATGCAGGTTTAAGATGAAAGGAAATAAAGGAACATGGAGGAAAAATAAAGCCCCCCTAGGGACTGAAAGCAGATAAAAATGATTTCAATTGTATGAAGACTCTTCATGACTATTCCAGTGTGCTTCCTTTGTGCTCTTGATCTGATAGCACATCTTACGTGTGTTTTTTTTATTTTTTAAACCCCCCATCAAACGTAGCATTGATTTTTTGAGGGAAAACAGGAAGGAAAAACAAAAGGCAATACATCAAAACAGACAGTTGTTCCTGAAGGAAAGATTTCTAGAAGGCAAGCGTCAGGCAAGCTTTCACTTCACCCACAGTTTTGAATTGAGTGAACAAACCCCAGTGATGACATCACTAATTTATCAGGCATTTTCAGCTTGGGAGATGACAATGTGCCAAGCCACAGGCTACAGAAAAGCAAGCAAGGTGCAAGGCAGCAAGTGGGAAACTTCTGGCAGGGTGTCATTAAGCACAGTCTCTGCTGTTCTACAACTGCTTAGCCACCCCACTGTCCTCCCTACGCCACTGTCCCCATGTTTGACCACTGTCATTCCACTAAGAATATTTTTTCTCCAGTGTCTAATCAGAATTTCCTGTGTTGCCTCACAAGTGCTGAATAGAGTGGAAAAATCTCCCTTCACCTGCAGGCTACACTCTTGCTAATGCAACCCAGCGTCAGGTTGACCTTTTCAACAATGAAGCGCAACCGACTTGCATTCAACTTGTTCACCAAGATGCCCACAACACCCTCCTTAGAGCAGAACTGAATTTCTCAAAGAAATCAGGAACTTGTACCATTTAGGGTAGATATCTCTGAAGTGAATATGGAAATTTTAAGTAGGTGATAAGCACCTCTTTCAAGTATACCCTGGGGATTTAAGCCCAGGCTCCCCAAAAGAGAGGAATTCCTGTGTTCTTCTTCTCTATGTCATGAGGAAATCTTTCAAGCAACTTGGTTTGTTATGCTGCTTCCCTTACAGATCCCCAGGATTTATAGCTTTATGTGCTTTTATGCAGGGGGAAAGAAAAGGAAGCATCATTAGCATATTTTTAAAGACATTGGAGTGCTTTTTGATCTCCATTACTGGGAAACTGAGTCATCTTTAGTCTATATAAATTCTGTCTCTGAGAGCTTTTGTTCAAATCATATTTGCTTCTTACCAAAATTTGATTTAGTGAGGTGGTATGCATAGAAGAGATGGAAGGGAAATATTAGCATTTCATTGGGAATTTTAACACAGGCATTAAATGGCACCAAAACCCAGACAACTTGGTGCTTTTATTAACTTAGACTCCTAGTCATTAAGTGTTTTTCTTCTGCTGTTGCTCCTGCTTTTCTTGCTTTCTTAATCCTCTAGCTCTACAAATCAAACCCATTTTCTCCTGCGTGGGATATCTAAATGGTATCATCCATGATTTTTTCCACAGTAAACAAAGTGGATTTATGGACAATGTGGTGTGCATAACAAAAAATGAAAGACAAATAGCAATGACTACCTCCAAGCAGAAAGCAGATAAGCCTTGCCCATATGGCTGTAGTGGGATGGTGTGCACCATACTGATGAGATGTGAGACTGCCACTGAGCCTCCATCAAGGTGAACTCTGTTATTTGCACTTCTGACCTTAGACCTTCATCCAGTCCTGTTGGTCTCAGCTTGCAGCAAGGATCCCAGCCAGAGGTTCCGTTTCATCTTCACATGTTGGAACACTCACCCAAGAACACCTCTCCTTTGCAAAGTGCACAATGAATTGTGAAGCCAAAGGTGATTTGTCTGAATGACTTTGAGAATGTTACTAAAGTAATGCATAATAACGGTGAACATTTCATTCCCTATTCCTTAATCAATGTTTAAATCGTTGTTTAATCACGGTAACCATAACTTATTTTTAGACTGAAAGATGATAAAAATGTGGGGTTTTATGCAGTGAAGCAGCAATATCAGGCCAATACCAATATGGAACACGTTCACAGATCGCACATATGAGACCATTGGAAGTCACCAAGTCTGACATCAGATTAAAGATATGGAACTTCTTTGAGCAATTCCCGCTTAACTGAGGAAAAAATGTGACCATAACTTAAAAATTTTCAGAAGTGAAGAAATTATCATCATCCTTGGTCACCGCTCCCAGTTGATAACGATTCTCAATCTTCCAAACTACTCCCTTATTCTCAACCTGATTGTATCTACTCCCTGCTTCCCAGCCATCAGAATTTGGTATTTCTGCATTGTCATGGTTTTGGCCAAATTGGCCAAAGGCCAGTGACAGATGCTGCCCCCCACCCTCTCACACACAGAGACGAGGAGGAGAGGTAAAGAGATTTATGAGTTTAGAAAAAACTAAACTACTTTAATGAAATATTAATAATAAAATAAAAAGGAAAATAATGAAATAGATACAGTATATATAAATCCATATTAACCTCCCAGGATGATGTCACCAGTAGGCACTGGGGAAGTCCCAGGCTGGACTCAGCAATGGTTGGGGATGGGGTTCCAGAGTTGGAGTCAGGAACACACTGATTGGGATCAAAGGCAGACGAACAGGCAGGGTCCTCCTCAGACGTCAGCCATTGAAGGAAGAGAGTTGAACCTTTGATCCCTCAGCTTTTATACTGAGCATGGGGCAGATGGGATTGAATTCCCCATTGGTCAATTTTGGGCCACCTGTTCCGTCTGGTTCTCCCTGCAGGTGGAATCCCTCTACACTTTTCCATTTCCAACCCTCCAATGGGGCAAATAATGAAATCAGATAATCTTGGTTGTTATAGCAATAAGTGTAAGCAAGAGCCTCTCTGCGTACCATTCCTTGGCAGAAAAGGTATACATTGGTTTTATCACTCTGAGAATAAACTGTTTTTGGCACAATTTGCTGTTAATTTCAGAGAGTTAGAAGAGGTCTAGCTAAGAAGTAAAATTACCAAACAGAAGGTTGGTTCTGTTTTACGTCAGACCAGGACAGGTGTGAAACTTGGTGAGAAGTCCCTGTGCAGGTATTTCCTCTTAATCTTAAAAGCAAATCCATTGCTTTTTTGTTTCAAGCTTCTAGAAAAAACCCCATTGTTTGACTCAAAAAAAGTAAAAAATGTCAGGGGAGGTTTAGATTGGATATTAGGAAACATTTTTTCATTGAAAGGGTTATTAAACATTGGAATAGGCTGCCCAGGGAGGTGGTGGATTCACCATCCCTGGAGGTGTTTAAAAAAAGGGTAGATGTGGTACTTAGGGAAATGGTTTAGAAGTGTTTTTTGTCAGGGTAGGTTAATGGTTGGACTTGATGATCTTAAAAGTCCCTTCCAACCTCACCAATTCTATTCTATTCTATTCTATTCTATTCTATTCTATTCTATTCTATTCTATTCTATTCTATTCTATTCTATTCTATTCTATTCTATTCTATTCTATTCTAAAAAAGAGCCCTCTTCTCTTTGTTAGTCCTTTTTGAATTATTTCTTGCTGTTCTACCAGGATTCAAGATGAATTCTCCATTGACTTTGCCCCTGATTCATTGATCTTTACAGCAGGCTAACCCAGAACCTGTTGCTGTCACTGGCAAGCAGTCACACAGCCAAATAACACATTTACACCACTGATGAAACTCAGCTCAGTAACTACTCCCGAGGGAGCCAGTAATTTGGAGTTTGATACAATGGAGAAGGATATTCCACTTGCAAATAGTTTCCAGCTGTTCATTAAGATGTGTATGCTAAACAGAACTAAAACTGAAAAGATGCTGAAATGTAAAAGCCAAAGAAGTAAAAAAAATAAAAGTACTGGTGCAAAAAAAAAAAGTGGCAATCAAATAAAAAAGAATCAGGGCTATTGTTACGCTTTCTTTGCAAAAGTGCTGCTTCTCTAAGAAGAAAAAAGAAAACATACACAAAAGCAAAATATGAAGAAGTCTGAAAGAAAGAATTAAGAGGTTCAGATCAGGTCTCCAGTGCTGTATAATTCTCCATCACTCACTATCACTGTATTTACACCTCCCACACAGCCTTTCCCTTGCCTCTTGTTTTGTGCTGTAATGGAAATGCACTGTTGGATTTCTACTGTTGACTTTATACATTGTTTATTAAGTGTAGAACATATTTTGAAAGAAACATGTCCCAGGGTACATCAAGACATGTCAGACTGTGATAGGTTTTCTCATAGTGTGCTAAGCTGGTGAAGCAGAAGAATTTGCTTATGGTGAAGACTAAAATGATTGATCTGTTTGGTGGCTTGAAATGTGTTGATTATACGGTGTTGTGGACTTATGTAGGTGTACGGGCAACTTTCTAGTTAGTATTTCACCATATAGAATAGCAGCTACCATAAGCAACAGGGATATTTTTATCATGTACAATAATTTATGTTTGAACTCTAGCACATTAAAATCCCCAATTTCCTGTCTAAGGGATCTATTTCTAATCACCTAGCAATAGCCTCTGTTGATATCCACATACCTTTTAGAAAAAAAAATATAATTAATACATGATAATTGTACTTATGAGGTGAAATAAAAATCAGATTGAAAAGATGACATTTTTGAGGCATTATGAAATGAAGGTAATTAACCCTTAACCACTTTCCACTTAACTAATTAACTGCTTACCCCTAAAATATTTATAAAGGAAATATGGTGGAATCTCTGATGATCTGCAGATTTTAAATCACACTCAAAAGCCTTTCTAAGTAACCACCAGATAATCAAGTAGCTATGGACTGTCTGTAGGAAACGCAAGGAGAAATTTCTTAGTTAAGTAGGAGATTAGCAGATCAAATAATATTCTCTGTAATTCTATCATTCAGAGCTTTTGCAGAATCAAAGAACTTTCTTCTGCAGCTCTCCAACCACCTAAAAAATGAATACATTAAACATCACTCTCCCCTTTCTCAGCTGGGCAAACTGAGGCACAGTGAAGTTACAGGGCTGGTATTTGTAGAAGTGGGCTGAAGTGCTGGGTGCCATCTCTTCAGGGTACTCTGCCTTTGATGGACTAAGAGGGATTAGTCATCTCATAGTAAACTGTATGAGCTCCTGTGCTCCACCTGCGCAGTGGAAAAATACACGACAGCAGGAGACTGACATCCTCACATCATCCTTTTCTTTTTTATCCTTATCTTGCAATGATACAAACTGCTCCATTTGTTGGCAACTGTGATTCCAGATGACTGAATGGATCTGCCAGTGTGCTTCTCAGCCCCCTGAAAAGAGAGGCTCTGTGTTCAATGGGTGGATCAAAAGTCCACTTAGTAGACTGGGGAAGGCCAGAGAGAGTTGTGAAAAGTAGGAGTGAATTGCGAGGTGCTGAAAATGTTGCTTCTGCTGCCAAAATCTAAGACAATCTTTCCCTTCTTCCCCTGCATTTTACCCAACAGCAATTCACATATCTGTAACACATCATGCTGTGACAATAATTAACCACCAGCCTCTACAAATGCAGAAAAAAGAAGTAACATGATAATCTACAGCCCTGTCTAGTCCCATGCTTTGGCCTCTCAGTCTGTCTCACAGTGCTGTGCCCCAGCATAGACAGGCGTAGGCTGCCTGTATAATATTTTTGGCCTTCTCCCCTGAGTAGCTACTCTGGCCAAGTTTTCTAAGTAGTGATCAATGATTACCAGACCAGCAAACAGGACATATACACCCAGCGGCAGATGGCAGTGACTGTACTCAAGCATGACAGCTCTTGCAAGAAGAACTGGCTGCAGAGGGAAGCAGACTGTTCAAGTCACCTAGATATAACTCTCCCTCTGCTCTGGGCCTCAAGTAGAAAGCATTTCGCTACCTGCTAAGATATCTGAATGTCCTACTGAAGGTCTGGAGCATTCTTTGCTGTATGCTAGAAATGTGCTTGGAAAATAGAGGAGTTTCTTTGGCTTCTGCTTTCTGGGACTCCATAGATGGCCCTTCAGCTGTGTGAATCCATAGCGTCCGATGTTTGTGAGCAGGAAAAATGGGAAGCCTGGCCTCTGTAGCACTATCCCCTATTCAGCCGAGATATACTGTCAGCAGAAGTAGTCTTATCTGTGATTCTAGAGGGAACACTATCCTTTGAAGGACCCTAAAGACTTGAGAGCTGCCAAAGGCTGTTCATGTATTCCACAGTTTCCTATTTGTCCTTATATCCTACTTCCAAAACCTCCTGGAAATTCCCAAGAGCCATCTTCAGCATTTACTTCCACATTTCTCTGAAGGGGGGTAATTGAGCTCACTGCTAAGGGAACTGTTCTTTGTCATTATATTAGAACATTTTGAGACTCATCCAGCCCCATTTTATCTAATCATACTCTTCTTGAATGTGGTAGGTAGATAATTCCTCCTCTGCTAGTACTTAATAGCTGTGAATATAGAGGAAGCATTTTTACTTGTTTGTTTATATTGGGTGGCAGATTCAGTAATGGGCTAGGGCCCCATTATGCAGGGAGTTGTAAAAACAGCATTCACAATAAGCTCGTAGATGGTTATCATATCCCTCAGGCATTTGGCATGTTATTCTTTAAGCAGAGGAGACTGTAAAGGCAGACCAAGCTAATCTACATTATAATTCATACCTTTAGATAATTTTGATTAACTCACATAAATAAGGAAGTTCCACAGCATCCCCACGGAAACAGACTCTGTAGCAACTTGTCTGCATCCACTTCATAAGATGTCCAGAACAGTAGCCAGTATTCCCAGTATGGTCTCAGCAGCACCTCACAGGGGACTGCTGGTTCTATCTTGTGACACAGCGTCCCCTTTTGTGCTGCCCTGTGTTTGCACAGGTCTTTTCTGATATTACTAAATGACATATAAGTTTGTATTACAAAGATCGGTGCAAATTTCATGAGTATGCTGTCCTAAATTGAGATAGCCTCTCCCCTTCTCATACCTGCTAGAAACTGAAGACCTGTAAGCGCACTACATACTCCCATTATTTAAATCTATATGTTGTCATTTTCCATTAATATTTGCTTTCAGCTCCAGCATTGCTCTTTTCCAAATCTATTGGAAGCAGTTTTGTGCATGAGCTTTCCAAAAGCATTGCAACAAACTTTATAAAAAGCAAGCAAGAATACTTGGTGTGGTTCACCTCCTCATGGGCCTAAACTCATTGTGACAAAGAAACTGGTGAGTTGAACTAGGTGAGGTACCTACAGCAGAGCATTTGGGAGCCCTGGAGGGAGCAGGTGGAATTGTGGACAAATGTCATGAACGTGCAAGAGCCCTTCACTTTGCGTATTGCCAAGTGGAACGGAAGACCCAGGGCATGCTGGTTGAAGATGAGTGTGAGTTAGATTGCGAGGCAGGTCTGGTCTTACCTTGCTGAAACTTTATAAGACAGTAAGTAGACCAGAGAGGCATATCTTCTAGTTGGAATTCAGTCTCTGCCTTCAAAGAGTTCATTTTTTAAAAAATATATGTCTGCCTCATATAACACCTCCTATGACAGAGACACCATCTATGGAGGAAATTTTTAGGACCCACTGCAACAGAAGCAATCATCCATCAGCAAAACAGGAACATAATACAAAACAGAGTGAGAATCCCTACTGTAGAATTAACTGAATTGGATGCAAAATGTTTGGTTTTTTTTTGTCTGCATGAAGCACTCATATAATTTTTTTGTGATCCATCTGTATTATATGTAGCAGTAGCGTGTTATGCAAAAGTAGATTAAGTTCAAATTCGCCTCCCAAGTGGCCATTCCTTATAACTAGAAAACAATCCCAAGGTTAAGGGAATTGAATATAAGATTTACTGCTCACATTTAGACCATAGTTTTAACTTTTGTGAAAGCAATAATACAGAATGATTCAATTGGAGAACTGAAATGAACATTTATTGCAGAGACACACTTCCATTTTAGAGGGAAAAAAATGTCTTCAAAAATAACTTTTATAACAGAGCTTATTGGCCCACATTTAAAGTAAACTGTCAAAAGAATCATAAACAGCTATAACATTGCTATTATCAGAGTATGTAAGTAACAGTAGTATGTAAGAGCTCAAGTTGTGTCTACAATACTGTTCTACTAGATACTATAAAAACAAAAAATGGAGATGGTCTTTTTCTAAAACCTACACTTTAGTGCTTTTCTCTGATGGAGTGCCTAGTTAATGATTTGGGACACATCAAAATTACCTGGTCAATCTCTTAAGATAGAGTAAATTTAATGGTTTAACATTGTGTTATTGCCCTAGATCTTGTCCCAACATGAAAACCTAGACACAGACTCTTTCTGTTTCCACCAGGAGGAATAGGCAGATGATCTATGCTTCTTAGCAGAACATCTAAGTACTTATCAAAACAGGGATAATATGCAAGAAATAAAAAAGAAAAGCCATCAGCCAATGTCTTATCTCCGTTATAAAATTGCTTTTAAAATTTGCATTTTTGGTCTTCCAGAAATATTTAGAGGGTGGAGAGGAGAAAAGAAGAATGCAGAAGATCTTAACAACTCTCAGACCTTGGGAAAATGTTTTCTTCTGACTCTGAAGTACATTTCACTATTCTGTTTAAAAATGCCTTTAACAATGTGTTTCTACTAATAACCAGAACATGGTTCCAGTTGTAAGCCAGGGTCCTTCTGGAAAACTACTGTGTTAAATATTTACCTCCAAATACTTGACATTTCTTTTCGCTTTTTCTCAACAAACTACCCCTGTGTCATCCTCCTTGTTTTGGCTTTATAGAAACAGTATGCACACTTTTTCCTAGCTTGATGCCTAGGTCACTTTTGCTGTCAGAATCTATTTATTGAATAAACCTGATTTTTTTCCCTTCTCAAGATACAGTGAAAAATGTGCAAGAACTCCCAGTACAGGGATGTTGGTTACTAGGAAACACAGTCTCCAGAGAGCAGAGTAGGAGCACAAGCCTTGGACTACAAAGATTTATTTGGGGGAGGATCCTACAACAAGGTTTGGAATTAAAATAATAGTAATCTAAAAAAATGCCTTTGCTGAAGGACAACTTTAAAGACAGAAATGGATATCTGTAAGAGTCTTATTACAGCCTTCTTTCCTTGTCCTAAGAAGATGTTTTATGTAATGGTCCAAACTTTGTGGGTTTCTCTCAAGAAAGAAATTGAAAACACTCTTGATCTCAGATCTCTGCACAGTTATAACACATACAAGACCCCTTTCTTTACATAGGCTTGTGCTGGTTAATACCTTCAACCCCAAGTGGTGAATAGTTGCTTGAATATGGCTTTGGAATATGATCTTTGTCAATATTTATCATTTTCTTAATTATTGTCAGCTAATTGGCAAAATAAGACCACTAGGATAGAGTTAAAAACCCCCAACAAACAGACCCCACAAACAAACAAGCAAAACAAATGAAACAAAAAAATTCAACGCAAAAAACTCCTCCAAAAATGGTGACAATATTCTGTACAGTTTGTCTGACGCTTGCATTTTATGCCCACTCAAAAAAATGGAATATGAATTAGGTGTAGCCTTTTGGAAGGAGAGACAACACCTGAGTTAACAACTTAATTAATAGCCTAATAAACCCCAACTTTAAATTTCAAAGATTTTTAGTCTTTTTTGGAATGGCTTCCTATGAGAAGTTCTGAGCACAGTTGAACCTCCCTGTCTAGGAGCCCTGTCACACTTGGCTCTCCTATGAGAAAGCACACAACGCTCTGTGGGCTACATTGGCTGAAATTCCTCGATGTGGCCTGGAAAATAAGCAAAATAGGAAACAATCCAGCCAGGAGTCACTGAAGACAAACTTAATCCAAAACATTTACAGTACTGGAGCAAGGCCCAAAGTACCAATGTTTCTGTATTATTTATTTAGACTGACATATTTTCAGAAGAGAGTTCCAGGGGAAAGGCTGCTTCTCTTTTAGTCTCTTGTAGATTCACCCATCCATCACCAAACAGCATGGTACGTGTTCCAAGGAGATTTGAAGCAAATGAGGAGTCTCATGTTCAAGTGGCACGAATTCCATCACAGTAATAAGCAAATTCCTCTTGGACCATTCCTAGAGAGACTGTCAATTGATAACCTATTATATCTGGTCTGCAAGGACCATGTAAGAAAGCACTGCATCTGGCTATTTGTCTTAGATGCAATTAGTGTGTGTGAGATGCTCTCGTATTCCAAAACACAGAGCAGAGGTAACTGCAAGAGCCAGCTGGAGCGTGGCCGTACGAAGTTGGTGCCAGGCAGTTTGAAACAAACACTAGTCTTTCCCACCCAGCAGTTTGCAATGCTGAACACATCAAAGGAAGGCAGGCAGCCAGAAGCAGACTCATGGAGGTATACACATAGGATGATATGATGTGCTAGATACCATAAGAGGATGTAGTCTTAATCTTGGCAAGTTGTTATGAGGTGAACAGAAGAATAACAAGTTCTCCTAATTCTAGTTCCAAAAAATACAAAGGTGGTAGTGGAAAAAAAGAAAGCAAAGAAAGCTTTTAAGTCTGTCAGCACCAAGATAAGAGTGCTGAAAACGTTCATGGCCTCTTTTGGGAAGAGAGCTTTGAAGCCTCTAGCTTAGGAAGGCCACATGCACTCCTTACTGCTTAGGAGACTGAAATGCCTCTAGAAGGACAAGAGCTTCTCTTGGACTCTGACCTCAGAGGAGTACTGGAGGAGTTGTCCAGGTCATAGGGAAAGTGTGTTTCTACAAAGGATTGAAGACAGGTCATCCACCTGCATATTGAAAAATAAAATGCCCCCAGGAATATTGTGGTACATCAATAGTTCAAGGATGAATATGCTTGGGTCTATTGTGGTGCAGTTTTTCTCATGGATACTCACAAATACACTTTCTTGGTTTAGTCAAGGTAGGTAGCACATTGTGCAGAATACCTGAAAGTTCTGCAGCTGACCAAAAAGACTAGGAAAGATAATTCCCTAAGAGAGAGATTCATGAACAGAGAATAAGTCAGTGCCCCATATCTCCTCATCTCCTGGGGGCTCCAAGGAAAGGGCCTTAGCTAGTACATACTCAAAACTGGAAAGCTATAGAAGCATGCAATCAACTTGCTAAATTACAGCTTTGATATTAAAAGTGAAGGGCTCCTATCCTAAGTCCTCAGTCTGGTATTTCATTCATTCGTTTCCAAGCATGAATGTGAAGACTGCCAATTTGGAGAGAGCAACATCATGGCATTTGAAATTTGCTGATTACTTGACCCTGGTAAATAGCTCTTGGGACAATAAATCATGAATAGCAGCATAGTAGAATAATTTTGCAAACTCTCCTGTCTATGGATCCAAACCAAGAATTGTCACATTTTACATCAACTCAACCACAGCAAATAGCTGTGAACTCTGTGCATCAGCAATTAAAAGCATTCAGCATGATTAATGTTAGTTAAGCATGAGAAACATTTAGGAGTAGTGGCTGATCCATGGTTTAGACCACCAAAATCAGGTTGTACTTATTATGGGACACTTAGTTTAGTAGAACTGGAAAAGCTTATTTTAGATGATTCTGGAAGCTTGAGCTGCTCCCTGTGTCCATCAGACATGGATTCATGTACCTGGCAGGACACATAAATGTGAAAGAAAAATCTTCTCTAGTGTTAAAATACAAAGGGAGATCAGGGGAAGGCTCTACAAGCTTACACTTGTGATAGCTTACTGCAGTCAACTGCTACGGACAGTGGCCTTTGAGCAACGTGTTTGATGGTCACTGTGAAGGTCTTGCATTTGCTTGGTGTTGTGGGAGGACCCCGGTCAGCAGCTAAGCACACCTACAGACAGTCACTTACTCCTGCCTCCCGAGAGATGGAGAGAAAATAGAAAGAATGCGATAAGACTTGTGGATCAAGATAAGGATACTTTAATAAGTGAAGCAAAGATGTGCATGCAAGCAAGGCAAAGGAGGAATTTGTTCTGTATTTCCCATCAGCAGGCAGATGTTTAGCCACTTCCTGGAAAGCAGGGCCTTTACATGCTAGTGATTACATTGGAGGACAAAGTCTAAATGAGCATTCTCCCACTCATCCTCTTCTCCTTGAGCTTTTATTGCTGATAATAGTGTGATGAAGTATGGAATATCCTTATGGTCAGTTTTAGTCTGCTGTCCTGCCTGTGTCCCCTCCCATTTTATTGCCCACCCCAGTCTACTCACTGTAGGGAACAGAGTGGGAAAAAGAAAAATCCTTGGTGTTGTGCAAGCACTTCAGTAACAGCTAAACATTGGCATGTCATCAACACTGTTTTAGTCAGAAATCCTAAACAGAGAACTGAACAGGCTGCTACAAAGAAAACGAACTCCATCGAAGCTAGACCCAGTACACATGAATTCATGTGTAGATTGTACTGAGCAGGGGAAATAAAGAGAGAACAACAGAAATTGCAGCTGTTGATAGGAGCTAGTGAGGAGCAAAGTCTTAACATTTTCAGCCCTATACCAGACTTTACAGTGGGAAGCCCAGTAGAACCTACTGGGTGATACTTAATTACAGGATATGGACTTCAGGCCTTGCAACTGGAATAACACCGTGTTTAACCAGTGTAACAAGCTTCAGAATCAGGGATGTAGAGTAGTACATCCTGAAGAAAGTCCATTAATAACATCTGTAATAACTTCAGTAAGCGAGGGCTTAAACAACTGCATGTGATATCCTAATTTTGTAGTTGTTTCTGTGCTAGGAGGAAATTTCTAGATCGTGGACAAGAAACCCCTGCAGATACAATCCAGCAGAGCATAAGATCAGTTCATTTGCATGAGGTTCTTTCCCAGAGATAGAGTTTACTGGCTTTACTGATGTACAGTTCTTCCCCCATCTTCACCAGTTCAGACTAGACAATATTGTGGGCATCTTGTCCTAGTGATAGCATCAAGAAGTTAAAAAAAGCTTAACAACTTATTGTTAAGGCCCTGTGATTGACTTAGCAGCTCAAAATGAGAACAAATCCAGTGTTATAGTAGCAGGAAAAGTTTGGAAATTGTGAGAATTTAACATCAAAGTCCTATTAACCTTGTCAGTCATCTGCTTTGTCCTCCCAGGAGGAATCAGAGTAAGGTGGCATAAGTCCAAGAACAAACTACTTTTGAAACTTTGTCCTAGACAAGGACAAGTTGCCAGATTGTTCAGCTGGAGATGTCTGCTGTACTGCACAGATATTTGACATGTCCTCAAGTGTGGGAGAAGTAAAAATGGTACATAATATTTTATCTAATGCACTAACCTTTTTGTCTTTTAGTTTTCTTTTCCTAGTTCACCTAGCTTCTCTGTGTCCAAGCTATCTACATCTTTATTGTTTTGCCATCTTCCTTTCATGGGATACTTTTGCTGCCTAAATGGGCTAACAAAAAGGCCACCAGAAGTCACTGGTTCATCAGGGAAATTTCTTCCTACAGTCACACAGGAAGTTTCTCACGTGGAGTTTATGAACAGTCTGAGCGACTCCCTCAACAGCGACTCCCCCATCAGCCACCCATGAAACATGAAGTGGCTCCTTTCCCTTGGCTTTATCGTTCATGCACCAGCAAAATCTTGTCTTAGTTCTTTACATCTAGCTCTTTTCCCTGGCACTGCTTTTTTTCCCCCTTATTTACAAAAAATGTTCCCAGGATAACCCCACAGCCTCAAAACACAAGACAGCTCCCTATCTGAGAGTTTTACCTAAGATCCAGAGTTCATGATATCAGGGTTATTTAATACCTAACCATACAAATTCGTAAGAAAAATTTGATGAGCCTTGGAGAAGCCACTACTAGTCATTAGGGAAAAAGACACTGAAGATTGCTTGCCATTAATTCAGAGAAGTTCAGAGTGACCAGCCTTAACAGACTGGAAATAACCATAAAACCCAGGGGAACATTCTGACACAGAGATGCGAGTTAGGCATAGGTAAATGATCAATAAAGATTTAGGCCAGTTATACATGACCAAGGCCTGAAACCAAGAGAAGGTCTTCCATTTGGGGCAGCTGACAGGAACCTCCTTCTCCAAATGCATTGTGCTCCTCTTCTAAATTTTTAGAACATGCCTGGGCTGCTTAGCTGAGTCACGGTAATTGTTCATGCATATTCCTGCCCTGTGGCAAATGCGAGTTAATGTGCAATCTCTCAGCCTTCACATATTGAGGTATAGCTCAACTTATCTTTCATTAGCTGCAGGCTAACCATGCACACAGACCATGGCAAGGGAACATCTGATGCTATTACCTTGTTCATGAAACTGAAAGCGTCTGCTCAGGCACTTAGAAATAAAGGCAAGCTGACAACTGTCAATAGTCATTAGTAACTACATTCTCAAGGATAATGATGAGGTGAAGAAGTCAGATGTCACATAGTAAAGTCTTGAGTGAGCCACAGGTTTAGATAAATCATCAAAAACGGATCAAAACTAGCTGTTTGAATGTGAACTGTTTACAGACACTTGAATCTATGAAGTTCATCTTATGTAACAAGTCTTTAAAGTACTTTGGACCTTGACAAAGATTGTTGATTTTTCTCGGTGGCTCCAAATCTCTCAAGTAATAGATCAACACAATCTCCCCCGTACCCTTGGCACTCATGCTAAGAAAAGCCCGAGGTTTTGAATGCAACCTAGGTGAATGTTTACTGAACTATGTGAGCTCCTAGTGAGTCCAGGACAGGATGCGGCACTGGCCCCACAGCTCTTTTACAGGTTAATGAAATGGCATCATTAAACAGTGATACACTGAGCATGCCCTAAAGATCACTTTAAACCAGGCCTGGTGGGACCATTAGCAAACACCAGCTGAGTCCTTAAGCTGTACCATTACCTTCCTCTAGGGAGCAGGCATGGATGATAGTCTGCCAAGTAGGGTCAAATGCTGTCTGACTGGTGTCCTGAGAATCTTGGACATTTCCTAAGCAAGGCTGAAGGATGTTTTGCGTACAGTTCTCATTGCAGAATAACCTCTCCAAGCACTTACTCACATTCATTCACTTGCTGTACTAGTTCTGCTCCAGGGAAAGGGGATATTTTGTTGGGACAGAGCAGGGATAACAAATATGAGTCTGCTTCTCATTTGATACAGTGATTGTGGAATATGGGTTGTGGAATACAGCTTCCCTGTGCATTGCTGATAACTGGCTATTGCAATAGCCTTGTGATTGCTGCAGTATGACAGCAGTCTTTTTAATTTATACTTACAAGGAGCTGTCTGTCCTCACGCTGTCTGATGTTTAGGGAGAAGTCCTTTCTTACCTTTTCCTCCTTCCGTCCAAATATGCTCCATGCCTCTCAGCCGTAGTCATGCAGATGCAGACCCTCCCTCCAGGTGGAATGTCTGCAGGGACCAACTGCAAGCAAAAAGATGGATCTTTTTGATGGCAGCAATGAATCAATAAGGAAATGGATCCCTTAAGCATTGTCCCTTTGCACAATTTAATCGCTCTCCTCAAGTCCATTTGCTGTTCGCTTCAGCCAGGAAACCCAGCCAGGGCTCAGATGCTGCTTGAAATACATTCAGAAATTTTTCATCAAGGGCAAGGGCTCTGGCAGCTGGTTTATTTTTCTTCATAATCTGCTTTCACCAAAGTTTCATGAGAAGTGTAGCCTCCACACCTAGGAGACAATGGTTCAAGCCTGCTCAGCTGATTCAAATCACAGTAGGGCTTATCAAGTTAACCATTGCAGAGGGACTTTCGAGGGACACCCGAGTTAGAGAGCTCTTCAGATTGCAGTGCTGTTGTTCTGTTCTGCACTGTTATTGCCTGCTGCACTTGAGGCAAGAAGGTTCACATGCAAGAAAACAATACAAAACTATATTCCACCCCTCCAAAAAAAAGCAAAACACAGCAGTCTTCCCAAAGATCCCCCTCACTTAGGCCTAAAACTGAAAGACTGCCAAGATAATTAAGTAGGGTTCTTCAGCTGGGATGTCCTCAGCTGTGACACGGAGTATGAACTGGATAGTTGTCACGAGGGTCCCCCAAGTAAGGAACTTTTTTGCATGGAAACTTGGATTTCAATAGGGACTACAAGGACTGCTGCGTTAGAAACAAGAGCAGCTGCTGTAGGTTCTGTCTCTCTTTTGGAAATGGGGATGAGTTGATGTAGCTTTAAAGGAAGACACCATCCAAACAGTTTCAGTTTTCACCATTTATGAGGATATAAATGAACAGGTGCTCAAAGAGCTTTAATGTTGCTTCTCTAATTTCAGCTGACTGAGATGAGGTTTGAGGTCAGTCCACTTCAAAGCCATTTTAACTTCTTTCAAACTTCTTTCACACTATGCCTTGCCCAAATTACTTGGAAGAAAACAGTCAGAAACAGTTTAGGTGTTTTTTTCAAAATGCAACTATATTTCTCTCTCCAGTCCTTGGAGGATCCTAAATCTTTGTGATGATTGCAAACAATTACTCAATTTTTCCAAAAAAAAAAGAAAAAAATCACTTTCATTTCCTTATGAGAGAATTGTATACTTTTATGGTTAAATAGTTTTGAAGAAACTATTTCAAAACTATAGTTTTGAAGAAACTACGAAGACTTATTATTGCAGTCTACCAGCCCTAGTATAATATTTTCTCATTCATTTAAATCCTTTCCTAAAAACATCTAGGTAAACGAGGGTTCATCAGCTTCAAGTATTTCTTTTAGATCTGCAATAGCAAGTCATTCCTGTGCACTTGCTTACAACACCGATAATCTACAGCAAATAATTTCTGTGAATTTCAGCTTTTCTCCAGACTTTATCACTGAAGATTGAGATTGACTGCATGAAGGCATTTAAAGGATGCAATCATTCCCTTTTTCCTCAAGGACACCATATAGCAGCAGCCCAAACAGCAACAGTCACACTGCCTACAATTACAAAACAAAATCCATGCAAAGCTGCATACCTGATAACTGGAGCATGGCACAAACAGGTAGAAATGATTTTTTTTCTAGCTGCTAAAGAGTAACCTTACATATCAGCACAAGACCAGTGAAATCAGTAAAAGTATGGTGATTTATACTAGCTGAGAAATCAGTCTGTATGCAGACTTGACCAACATGTGAAACTTTTTAGCACTAATACTCTTTATGCATTAGGTAATTCACCTCCTCAATGCCAATAAGCCCTAACTGGTACAACGGCTGAGTCTTTTATTCCACAGAGAAAGTTTTATGTCTGTGTTGTGGGGCAAAGCTAATCTAAAGGCAGACTATGAGTCTTCTTTGGATGGGGAATCCTTTAAACACACGAAATAAGCTATGGGATTTACTGTGTGCCTAGATCACCCATGCCAGGGACATGGCCAGGGAAACAGCTGAGCTGTCATTGTACCAGAAGATCCCTCATCTGCTGGGAAGGACAGCGTTTTGCTGAGTGGGACGAAGACTGAGGACAGTTCCAAAGCTTATCCAAGCCAGAGGAGTGCCCTTCATTTCCATTCCCTGGTGATAGAGAAAGAGGGTTTCACAAATATTTCAAAACAGAGGAGGCTAGCAGCTGCTTTAGTGTGTCAGCAAGTCTCCCACCTGGAGGGACAAGCCACACCAACCAAGGGTATCGGCCACACAGCAGTAAGGTGGAGTTTTGTCTCCCTGAGCCACCTCTGTGCTTCAGAAGAAGGGACTGTGTTAAAAAAGGGCAGCAGCATCAGATCTGCATCAATGCAGGGCTCTCCAAAAGAGGATAAATACCCATGAAAGGAAATTCAGGAATTTTCTGGAACAGGCAAGAAAATCTGAGCCAAAGAGTCTAAATCTACAAATAAAACATCAGAGTAAAGTTAATTTTTGGCAAGGAAAATGCATCCTCCACCTTAGCTGTGTATTAATTAACCAGGCCTTTTACTTTGGGGAATAGAATATTACCCTTTGCTGTTTGCAGCACTTTCTGCTAACCCAGTCTCTTTGTATATCCTGAACCTGTTGAGCAACCAAAGCTTTAAATTGACTGCTTATTTTGTGTTGGGTCAAATTAATTTTGCAACCAGATTAATTAAAGCAGATGAAGCTTTGTTTATCCATTATTCATGAAGCTCATTGGAACAGGAGAGAGTGCATTAGCTTTATTTAGGATATTACTTTGCTTTAATGAACTCTTTTTTTTTGCCTCTTAATGCTCCTTTTGAGCAGGAGTTCAGCTTTGTGTTGTTGGCTTTTTCTTTTTTGTTTTTTCCTTTGGTGGTCTAGTGCAAACAATGTAATTATCAGATTTTCTTGCTCCAAAAAAGCTGCAGCTGACAATGCCCAGCAGTGACTGCGTCTCACCCTAATTCTGCAGAGGGAAAGAAGAGCACATGTGCATACTGAGCAAGGATCTCCCACTCCTCCTGTCCTGCTGCAGTTGGAGGCTGTAGAGAGGGGTGTATGTGCTCACTCAGCATCACAGCCAGAAAATCCACAAATGGTCAGAAGAGGCTGCTGGATAAATAAACCTGAACCACATAACTGCAAGTATTTGAGCGTCACTGTGGATGATCCGGGAAACAATTCTTTTCCCCACAGAGCAGTGATTTATAAAAGCCAAGCCAGACATGAGGGGGTGTGAAGTACAGGCTAGTAAATATTACTGGAGCTATTAGAGTGCTCTTTGCACAAATGGTTTATCCCCTCTGGATATGGTTTAGTTCTAGTAGCTCTGTCTAAAACGATGTATTGAGACCTGAGATACTACTTGTCTCAGAAACTAGTGGCATTTATGAGCAAGTGGAAGACTTCAACTCCTCTTAGCAAAGAGAATAAAAATAGAGCCTTGCTAAAAGCTTGCATTAACATTGTATTTGTAAATAAAATTAGCTAAGCAAAGGTAAGTTTAAACAAAGCAAAGGTTGTCTTCACAAAGTGGATTGGAATAAATTAAACAAAATACCAAGATGCCAATTAAACAAGATACAAAGAGAGATCTGTGTACAAAGATAAAACAATAGTTTGCAAATTTGCAAGGCAAAATATATAAAACTGCTAAAAATCAGTTCTTTTTCCTGCAAAACAGCAAACTGATTGACAGATCTCTTTGCTACAAGATATGAATGGGAACTGATGAAATTAAAGACAGAAGTGGTTACACACATGACTTCGGAAAACATCCAGGTACAACAGTGAGAACACTATAAGGGATCCAAACTTATATTTCAGGTTGTGAAAAAACAACAAAACATTAGGATTAAGCTTTCATAGGAAAAAAAAAATCTATTTTCCTCTTACGTAGCTTGCCTGAAGAATATGATATTAGCCGCTGCAAAAAACCCAGGATAATAAGTCTCACACAGCAATCACTTGATCCTCTTAACTGTAGTATCTGAATATCTCATGATCTCCGTGTATTTATCTTCACAATCCACTTCTGGCTGTGGGGAAATTATTTGTGTTTTAAAAATGAGGAACTGAGTGGAAACACCGTGATCCTCAGACGTGTTTAGGCACCTTTTTACTGCAGTTTTGCACAAAGTTGCAAGAATAAGGGACAGATCTTTGTACACAATGTCTATTCCCCTAGTCACTGCTTTGTGCTCTTTTTAAGATTAGGTGGTCCAAAGTGACTATTGTAGCAATTATTTTTTGTGTCTATCAACAAAAAAAGTCTTTTTCATTTGCTTCTGAAGAGAAGGATGGTTGCTAAGCAAAAGAGTACCTAGCAAGGGGAATGTGAAGTGGTTAGAAAGATCAAGGCAAGAAATCAGAATGATGAAGTGAGAGCTTATGTTCCCTTTATTCATGGCACTTTTATTAGTGCTGTATTTTTAGATAGCTAAAGTGCTGTTGTAACATACCCACAGAAAGTACCAGGACCTGGAGAAGAGGCAGGAAAGGACAAAAGGCTGTAAAGTACAGAACAGGTGGGATAAAACTTACACTAAAGCTGCTAGATAGACTCATGGATGTTGAAGACTAAACCTCGTTTAAAGGGACTATATATCTGTTTTAGTTATTGTTATGGCCAATGTTATCCAATAAACTTCTATTAAGTAGATTAGTACTGGAGGGTATACTTCCTGTTTATGAGCTGGTAATTACCACATCATGAGCTTCATAAACTTGGAACCTGAAGGCTGAAATTTTTATGTGAAATAAATTCCTTCAGCCTTGGCTTTTCTTAGCGCAGGATACAGTAAAACCAAGCTAAGCGGGAAACACCACAGTACGTATACAAATATATGCTCACTTGGCTGCTCCAGCAGAGCGCCACTTGCTCTCACACAGTTTCCAGACACTGGCAAAAAAAAAAAAAAATAAAGCTAGACTCAGGCTAGGCTTATTTAGGAAGTGCGTTGGCCGTCCCTCTGCACAAGTAGCAACAATATTTTTTGTCTGATAGAATAGGATTTAAGGAGTGCAGCCCTCAGTTCAGCAGGCTGTCCATCTGCCCTGCTTGGAGACAAAAAGGGGAGATGAGGCTGATGGCCATTAGACTGGCCATAGAGGGACTATTTTTAACAAGCTGTAAAGCTAGTTGAAGGGAATTGACTTTGAAACAAGTCAGAGCCACTATACGGGTTCAACAGAAGTGGGTCAAAGCCACTGCCTAAGAGGTCTACATTTCATCTATCTCATGGCCCATTTTGGTCAAACCATCTCCTATCACCTAAGAGTGGGGTGAAACCTGGGGTGAAGTGTTGGCTGTTTTGAAGTCAAGAGGAGTTTCAGTGCTTCTTTTAATGGACATGAGGGTTAACTCTGTGTTTCTGGCTGGGAGAAATACAAGCAAGCAGTGCTCTGGCTGGCATGGGCAGCAGGCAGGACCAGAAAAAATAGATTTCTCACAACAGTGAAAAGTAACTGCACTATCTCTATGTAAATCCCAGCACATTGATTGGCTGATGGCTGTAAATTGCCAATTAAGCTGCACATGTTTGCAGATTAATAAATGGTCATTCCGCTGTGGCTAAACTGCATAGCAATCTTGCAGTGTGGCTCACTGAGAACATTCCACCACTGCTGACTTTAATTGTTATTAGTTTGCATTATATGTTAAATAGGGGAATATTTTAATGTAATAGCTGTAAGCGCTAAAGCTGAGTGAATAATTCATAGCAAATTATTTATTCAATAAATTTAGCCTCTTTTACTCTTCAATTTTTCAGGAACAACTTTATTATTTTCTCAAAAGAGTGGTTATTATTCAGAATTACTTTCTAGTCAGTTTATCAGAATGTATCTTGCTCTGCAGATCCCCTGGGTAGGCTATTTTTTACTAAATCAGTAAGCCGCACAGCACCATTGCCTTTCCTGTTTTGATGTGTGTTACCCTTTAGCAGAAGTTTCCAGTGAGGACTTAGGTTTAACTTAAGCCAACCTGGCCACTCTTGCTCCCAGTGTCCCTGATGGAAGGTATGACGCTTGTCCTGCCACAACACTTCTACCTTCTAAAAAGGCCGGCCAAGGAAAGTGATCAATGCTCTGGAGGCTGAGGCAAGTTTACGACTGAGAATTTCTACGTTACTGTGATGAAGAATATATATAATTGTCCCCCCTCTCCCTCTGCCCTGATTTTCAGGCAGAGAAGGCAGAGCATAAGAGATGCAGCACAGATTAGTTCAGGATCAAGGATGGTTATGAAAAAGCCATTACAGAGTGTCCGCCAATAAATGGCATCTGTCTCACTAAGTGTCAAAGGACCCCAAAACATATGCTGTTGTAATTTTTTCATTTTTTTTGTTATTATTATTAATCTTTTTTTTTTTTTTTAATAGTTCTCGGCTAAAGGAAAGCAGATGAGGAGACCCAAGAAAGAGGAGGGAACAACCCCCATCCCCATACATAATTGCATCAAGCCTCCCTCTGTACACCTCTCCTGGCCCTGCACTTTAGAGGTGAGCAGGTTATAGCTCTGCTTTTCAACCTCAGCTGGCTTTCCTTGAGCCTATTTGCAGCAATGCTTAGATAATTTTGTTGCAGCCATTTGTGCCTCAGATCTGGCACCTCATGCCAGGTGTCTGCCTCAGGTATTTACACGTGTAGATGAGACCTGAGAAAAGCAGAGCTAATCAGTGAGCCTTGATGATTAATAAGCCTTGCAATCTCTCAATGCTTCACGTTGCTCCCTTATCTTCCCTCCAAGTTTCCCAGGGATCGCTCCTACTGCTCCTGGTGAGGTGTGCTCCACCTCAAGGGCTCTGGCTCAGAGCAGCCTCTCTGTTCCTCACAAATCTGTGAGGCAGCACTGCACCCCTCCTCTTTCCAATTACTGGGTGGTCATCAGCATAATACTGTTCGTCATCGGCACAGGGGAGTCTACTGTTTACTGAAGACCAAACGGGAAAGCAAACAGTTTGGGTAAGCTCTGCTGACAGTGGAGTACAGCTTTATTTAGTAGAATTTGTTTCATACAAATGGCATCCCGAGGTACTTATCAAAGTTAAATAATACATAATAGCAGAGGGAGAGAGAAATTAAGAGGCACAGGCATGGGAGCAGAGATGTTTTCAGATGAGATTTGAAAATAGATGGGGAAGCGGTGAGGCAGAAAGAAACAACAGAAAAAAAGACTGTTCCAGATGGTGGGAGATACAAGGGGAAAAAGCTTTCACAACGGCTGTGGTTTGAGCATAATTAGGCACAGAGACACAGAGAGATGACCAGTGCCATTTGGAGAGAAAAACAGGAACAGAGGAGAAGGAAAAGGAGTTCCAGGAGACGTACTGGAAAAGGTCAGAGAAGGCAAATAAAGAAATAAATGGGGACCTGTGTGAGCTTCCTCTGTAAATGTCACAATGGTGATTTGGAAAGCCAATGCACCTGCAAAAAGATTGATCTGTTCAAGGATGGCTGGAGGACATTGACATGGAGAATTTGAGCAGAAAGGAAAGTCAGGCACTGCCATATCAGGAGGAGAATTTCCTCCAAACAGCTGCATCTTTCTGACTTTCTGCAATGGGTTCAGACTGAAAAGGTCAAATCCAAGGAGGTGCTGTGTAACCTATTGCCGTCCCTGCTCCTTCCTGCCAAAGACTATGTTGTTTTCTCCTTCCTGGGTTGCAAGCAAGCAGTTCCATTGCGTAGTTTCTGTATGGTTTTTTGACAAATCTTATTTCTTTTTATCCAGTAACCTAGGAGAAGGAGCCAAAGTGCTGTTAGAGATATAGTGGATTATGGCAGTCAAAAGAATTAGGTGTTTTCTATCCCCTGTGACCTGGAGTTGTCTCCATTCTGCTGGGCAGAAGAAATGTCAAGTCAAAGTATACATCTCTAATGCTAACATGGATAAAGAAAGGAATGCTACAGGAGGACACTCTGGTGACCAGGCTGCTTCTGTGTGACAGGTAATCCTGAGACAAGGCTGTACTATGGCTAGATTGGGTTGTGAAGTAAGAAATGGAATTCAGATCTCCCATTGTGGCAGCTCTTGGGCTTCTGACCCATGAACTCTCCTGTATCAGATGTATAGTGATCATGCTGTTGACACAGAAACTGAGGGCCCCAGTGAGTTCTCCTTCAGGGCAGCAATATAAGCTTGCCCACTGGTTTACGGGTGGTCTGAATCTCCTGTGGGTAGTTCTGTGGACCCTGCTGTATGCAAGAGTGTCTTCAGAGCTGCTAGCAGTTATACTGGGGTGGAGGGAACATTTTCGCCACTGGAGAAATCCTGAGAGTGTGTATATGTTAGGGCAAGTGGAATATTCTTACTCCTCGCTACTTTATTCTGTCTTCTCCTGGAACATGTTTTTGCAGCAAGACACAGAATCTCTCCCTAAGGTTTCTCCGGTGTTCTGCAGGTCTAAATGCATCTTCTGGAAACACTTTGACCTGTGTGTTGGATTCATACTGTGGTGATATGAAAGAAGACAAGGTCTGTCTTTTAAAGCAAAAGAATGGCACAGACTATTTCAGAAGATTTTGCTCAAGCAAGCAGCTCTTCTGAAAGTGCCAATTAGGTAACCATGCAAAGCTAGAAAAAGGCTGAAATACGAAACCTGCTGAGCATTTTTGTGCCATAAGACAAGACAAAACTGTCTTGAATCTGTTCATAGTTCGATTTTTTGTTTGTTTGTTTGTTTAATTCCCATCTTCATCAGTCAGGCAGAAGTGGGATCTGTAGAGAAAGGTCAGACTCTAGCTCTTTCCAAATGCTAAGTGTCTGAAGGCCAGATGAGGAGCAGGATAGACAAAATCTGGGCCTGCAACTAGTATTTCCTCAACAAGTCAGAAGGAGGAAAGCAAAAGAGAGATTGCAGCACATTTGAATGTAAAAAAGAAAGGCAAGTCGGGTCATCACAATGACAGTGGCATCCACTGATGGCAGCAGGAGACCTTTCAAACAAAGCTGGTGGTAGGAGGAGGATAAGGAATTACCTGGATAGGTCAGGAATTCAAAGTGTGGGTGTTGGTCTGGTAGGAGAGGCCACAAATCATTCAAGAGAAAGCACATGCTGGGAAAAGACCTAAAACTCTGAAGCTACTTCATGTGTAGCCCTAGCCTCTGTAAGGGATCCTGGTGGTCTCTACACATTCCTGTTAGAGATACCGAAGCCCAGAACGCAGAAGGAAGCCACAGCCCTGGCAGTGAGGGTATTGTTCCAGCAGCCCCTCCAGCCTGTAGAGAGAGAAGCTACAAGCTCTGGTCCTACATGCAGTGCATAACATGGTCTCTTTTAAAATTTGTTTCAAGCTTTTTCTATATGTAGCCTCTGTGTCTGAAAATCAGAGGTCAACCTAAAGGCCACAGAAATGAAAGAGAAGGGAGAGGAGATATTAATTTTGCTGGGACAGAAATGAGATAACCTCCCCCTTAGGACATATCTGGTATCAACGTATAAGGGGAAGCAGCTGTGTAGATGTCCATATTTATTTATCTTTTAGTGCAGAATTCTCAGTAAGAAATAGTCTTGTATTCAAAGATTATCAGACGTACTTCCAAATATTTGTTCACCGACATAGGGACTTCTAGCAATATTAATATTTAGGATAAGTAATTTTCATAATAGTTCAGCTACCCTAAATACATCTCACTATTTCATACAGTACCAAACTGATCTACAGTGTTGCCATGTAATATGCAAGAACTTGCAAGAACTGTATTTTTTGGTTTACTCTTATAGAAAATTGTTGTGGTATGCTGGGAACAAGGCAGAATGGTGGGAAAACCTTGCATTGTGATAAGCCACAAACATTTTGCTGCTAAAGAGAGGGATGGAGAAGCTGGTGTTGATCTCGATGAGGCTGACTATTCTACACACACCTGACGACCACCCTTAATTTAAACCTCCTTAGAACAGCTTTAGCAGATATTGGATACCGTCTTCCCAACCCACAACACCCACAACTGGCAAGGAGAAGGACAAACTATGGAGCATAAAGAAGGATCCACTTCTCTGTGGGGCTAAAGCCTCTCCCTTCTTAGAGACTTTTGAGGGGATCAAACTTCCAGTTTCCCTGCTCAGGGCAAGTATATGAATGACATGTAATAAAGGGAAACACAAGAAATCATCTTATCTCCAGTTCCTTGAAAAGAGGAATATGGCCTCTCTTTTTAAACAGCCTGTGATTCTTGGATTTGAAAAAATAGATGGCATGCTGTTGGTGCAAAAAAATTATGTGTCAGTAAGCCAATTTCTGGAGTTATTAGGGCAGCCTACTTTGCTAGGAGGTATTAATATTTTATTTAAAGCTCTATACTAAAGAGTTTGCATTGTGTTTACCTTATTAAATGGCATCAATGAAAAGCTTGGTTTACTTTTTACCAAGCCATAGCAGACATAATTTCCTTATGCACTCTCTTAAATGAAGGGTCTTTAACCTTCTTACATTCTTCCCTGCTGCTAAGAGAGGAACCGAGATAGTGCTCCTAAATGCCAGCAACTCCAACAGCTGCAGAGCATTAAATTAAACCTCTCCCTGATTTCCACTCCTGTGTGCAAGACAGACATGCCAGTACCTGGCCAACCTTCCCCAGGCTCACCAGTGACCACTTGGATCTTTGTAGTCCCATGCTTTCCTCAGCACTCTCAGATCACTTCTGAGACTTCCCATCACCGGCAGTCCACAGCAAAAAGGGGCACCAGGTATCTTCCAAATAGCTCCCCTGGCCCTCCATGGGAGCAGAAGATACCCACAAAAATGGTGGGTTACATTAGATACAAGGAAGTCTTAAGCCTTGTGAATGTTTGCAAGAAAAGTACTCATGTTGACCATTTTCATGCTGTCAGTAATACAGGGACATTTCCTTGGTCATGGTCTTGTCAGCTTCAGTCACACTGGGAGGTGATGCAAGTTTAAGCTCCAATTCAATTATCTGCTTACAATACCGTATCATGAAGATCTCCATGGTGTTTTGTCACAGCTTGCAGTAACTCCGGACACTCCTGGCTTCGGGTCAGTGTTATAATGCTGTTTGCCATGGCCTCAGACACTGTTTTTGTTCGTGTTAGTGAAGAATTGAAGAGAGCAGGAAGGGGCAGAGCTGCAGATGACCCAGGAGTGACAGATGAGCCACAGAGTTAAAAAAACATTGAAGAAGGCACAGCTAGGACATTTACAGAGCGCTTCAAAGCCTCTGTAGCATGGGCACATGGCATAATGAGACACAGCACAGAATTGACATGTTTTGTAAGATTAGTTTGAACAGAGCATTACTGAGCTGTGTGGCTCTTTTGGAGACGGATACCTGTTCATGGAGACAGATGACCTAGTCAGTAAGGACAAGTGTGGTATCCTGATGACACTACTTGGTTAAAACTCAGAGCAGAAGGAAGGATGACTAAAAGTGAGAAGAAATGGAACATGGGCCCTTCCCCCAAAAGGTAGCTAGTGCCTCATCTGCTGACTTTATTATTTGTTTAACCTTCCTGTCTCCAGCTGATACCAACTTCTCCTGCCCCATTAAGTCTCTTCCCAGCAAGACTGAGCTACGACTTGGTGTCGGTCTCTAAGCTTTTCCTTGTCCTTCCAATGTGAAGAAGAGAATCAAGATCTTTCTCATTTGCATCTGTTTGTATGTTTTGTGACTGCTTTATTTTGCTTCAGTAAAAATCCTCCTTAAAAATACAAGCACTGCTTCCTTTCCATTTAGGGGCATGAGGCAGCAGCTGACTGGCCCTGGGCACAATTACACTCCAATAGCTGAGGATGGGAGTCAGTGGCAGCCTCATCCTCCCCCCAGCTTTCGTGAAGAAAAAATCATTTAGCAGCTCAGCATGCAAGACTCTGCACAGCCTCCCCCTTCCCTGTAAAGAAAGAGGCATTTGAAATGGCAGCACATGCATTTCAGCTGTTTCCTCTTTCATATATTGCTTTCTGAGTTTCCCCATGCCCTCTGCAAACACATTTTCCCCCGTCTGTGTGTACTCCCACCACACTCAGGTGGCTAACACAGAACAGACACACATTTTGCTCTGTTTGTTAGGCACTTGTTTGTTTGTTTGTTTGGTTTTTTAATGTCTTTAATTTTCTAGGAGGGACTGGTTAATCAGGGAATCTGTACCGTGTGACTGAGCTAATCATAGAATTGCAGAATCATAGAGTGGTTTGCATCGGAAGGGTCCTTTAAAGGTCATCTAGTCCAACCTCCCGGCCATGGGCAGGGACATCTTCCACTAGATCAGATTGCTCAAAGCCCAGTACACCACGGCCTTGAACACTTCCAGTGATGGGGCATCCACAACTTCTCTGGGCAGCCAATCAGCTCCATAGTCGCCAGAGAACATGTTGCTCAGTGATCACTCAAAGCAAAGAAACCAACTTTGATACATTCAGCATCAAACTGTTTGATACATTCAGCATCAAACAGTTCAAAATAAAAGACCCATGTAGCTTGTTCCACCATCTGGTGAAAAGTTATGGATCTCTGAACAATCCTCCTCCAACCAAACCTATCTGTCAATCCAACAGGAAAGTAATATAGTAAAACTAATAACAAATGAATTTACCACACTAACCACAGAAGCTCAGGGGTCTTCATGGTGCCATTTGTGGTCAATGGAGCCTGGGAGTCTCCCCTGAGACATTTGCATCACAGCTACCACTAGCATTGGCTGTGTTAGCTACTACACTTTATGTACCTGTCTGGTGTCCGGGTCCCTTTTGCCCCAAACTAAACACTTCATATCTCCCGCCTTTCCAGGAAGAGAAGGATCGCATTTTTTCACATGCATGTGCCTGGTCTGGGATGAAGTGGCTATCTTCTATGACTACAGAGGTACCTCCCACCGTCACAACCATTCAGGAAATGTGGTTCCTGTCTTGGGTATGTACAACGCTTCTAAGAAACGCTTATGCCAAGGATCCCATATTATGTTAAGCTTCTTGTACTGTTTAACACATCTCATTAAAAGTATCTGCAGTACCTAATGTCTCTGAGCTGTTTGATAGATGTCTAAAAATCGTAATGCCTGGATTTTTAGAAACCAGATATTACCACACGACAACCCACAGCACCAAGTACGCTTTTGTAATCTGAAATTTAAATGCAGATCAACTGATATGCTTTTGTAATCTGAAATTTGAATGCAGATCAACTGATTTCCAGTCTTTTCAAAAGGCTACTATTTTGACATATTTTTTGACTACCTTATCATATTGGAAAAAAACAGGAGTCACAGTTGCATGAAAAGATTGTGTTTCACTGCAAGCTATTTAAACTCATGCTGCTGAACAGTGGTTTGCCATCAAATTACTGGAGCAGATACACTGTGTTAGATAAAATAACTCAAGCACCTCTTCTGTCTCTTGCAGGTCCAAAAGGAGGCTCAAATAGTGCTGCATGCAGCGTACCAAAAAGATGGTGTTTACTGCTTCTAGGATACACTACAAGCCACCCTTCCAGCCTGAGCTGATGCAGGATGACTGTCTCAAGAATGGGGGAGGCTCGTGTTATTCCTAAGTGAGGGTGCTTTCTTCTACAAAAACGTGAAGAACTTTAGCTGGAAGGGTTCAGGCAGCAGCCTCTGCAAAGAGAAAAGAATGAGAGATGGGAAAAGAAACTGGGCTTTGCTTAGCATATCTGAGACTGGGAACGCTGCCTGCTGGGCTTGAGCCTGCTGTCTGCATCGGGGCTAAAGAACTGGAGATGTGCGTGTTCAGAGTGGGTGTGTTGCCAGTACAGTTTTATCTAGGCCTTGGCAGTCTCGGAGATCATCAGTAAAAATTAAATCTATAGCTGGACCCACAGACATGCACCACAGACAGACTCTAGGAGCCTGGTGCAAATGACACAGGTGAGGTTTTTGTTGCAGGGATCGTGGTGACGATGAGTCAAGTCCTGTGAGGGAAGACAGTCTTACCACGTATTTGTATACTGTTGAACTCTGATGCTGGCTGGGACTTCTAGGAGTGCTGATAACCATGATGACAAGCTCCTCCTGAATTTACGCACACACTGCACAGTTGCCTATAATCTGTTCTGTAGAGAAATCCTTATGGATCTCTGCCAGCATAGAGGGGACCGAAAGGCAGCCTTGGATCCCTTAAGCTAAAGTAAAGCTAAAGCTTAAGGGAAGCAGAAAAGTTTAAAAATATGTCTGCTTTATCTTTTCCTTCTTTTTTTTTTTTTTTTTTGGTGCAATTTAGTTAGATTGTTATGCTAAAAACACATCTAGGGGCAAGAGAAGGGAACAGAACAGGACATATCCTATTTTCTGACTGAAATTGTTAATCTGATGAGAACTTCTGAAAGATAACAACATAATGGACAAAACAAATGTACTGAATCTTTTTAGGCCATGGACATCAATCATGTGGTCTCTCTGAATATTTGTACTGACAAGTAAGATATCCACCGTCAATCATGAGAGGGTGTGCAGTGGAACAGCACTGTAATGGAGTGGTGCTTGGTCCACCCTCAGGTTTGTGCTGAGGTCTGGGAATGGGGTGGGGAACCAATACCCTTGACAGGTTTGTTATAAAGAACCCTCCTCTGTCCCTGGAGACTGCCATGAAATGGTTTTACCTCCTGCTATCAGGGAACAGATTAGTATACAAAGTGGTGTAGTGCTTCTCCTTGTTAGTTAAGGAAATACGTAAGTACTTTAAGTACTTTAATGGTACTTTATTCAAGGCATGGTGACAATGACAGAGGCTGGAGAATGCAATTCAGTGGAGCAGAGGCAGTGGGTGCAAGTCCAGTCTTTGTGTACAGACTACTTCCATTTGCATCACAGTCTGTGAAGCCATAAGCACTTCCCGGCTCTAAGAAACACCAGGTAAAACTGGAAGTCACACACACAATGCTTCAGGGAAGTCTATCTTGCAGGCTTCCATATTTAGGTGCTTGGACTAAATGATCGTTGTAGGCCCCTTCCAACTGGAACTAAACTACTCTACTCTATTCTGTTCCATTCCATTCCACTATGTTAAGCGTCTGATATATGCATCTATGTTTACTTTCATTTTTTTTCAAGTATTTTCAGTATTGGACAAGTACCTTAGTCCTTTGTTTATGGGGCAGGAAGCATGATGGATGGCTGTACCTCAGATGAAACAATGTGGCTCACTCATAGCTTCCTCAGGCCGGCATGCACAGCACAGGCTGAGCAAGCACAGGCTCTCAGCTTTCTCCCTTGGTGCTTCCTCACAGGTGTACTAGTCCCCTCTGAGTGGCCATCAAAGCAACAGCATCTTTTCTCCTCCTCTGTGTAAATAGAAAGGGGTGGTTCCTACAAGGTCTGAAAATGGAGGTGCATATGCAAGAAAGGATACCAAGTGCCTGGTTTTATCCTTTCTTCATGCCTATGCAGGAGACACAAGAAATCAGTTAACGATGTAAGTTTACATGGCCAGTCACGTGTTGATCAGGCCAAGGGAGAGGAATTCCTCCCACGGATGATGAGCTGGGATACCAAGAAAAGGTTGTGAAGGGACACTGAGGCAGGATGAACACAGTCCTGCTCACTCCCCTCCCAGCAATTCCATCTGCAGTTCATCTCCCATCTCACTGTTTCTGAGAAGGTCTGTCTAGACTAGTCATGGTCCTGGCCTGACTAGTAGTGCATATATAGATGGAAAACCCACAGTGTAAGATGTCTAGCTGTTGCACCTGCTTTGTCCATGGCGTATTAAGAAACTGGAATGCAAATGCCTTTGTAAGCACAGATATTGGGGTGGAGCACCTTATGTAAAAGACATTCTACATGTTCCAATGTTTTGGGGATGTAAATATTTGGATAGAGGACAGTCTGATTCTAAAAGTATATATATATAAAAGTTTCTCATGCCCTAAAATGTCTAAAATAACATTAAATGCCTACATTTACAGGGACAAATCACACCTTATCATACAGCTTACAGGAAGACTCATTGGGATCTTTGTAGTGTCCGCTGAGTATACTACAAAAACAGCACACATACAGCAAAGAATATATAGAAAGATATCTAAGGGAGCCACATTTTACAGTGAAATTTCTAGTCCTTTCATGAGTGAATTTAATAGAGTAAAACTGAGCTCTTTGATTATGAACATCCTTGTGTAGGATCACAATGCTACCTGGGGTGGCAGAGACTGGATCTCACTTATCAAATGCTTGCAAAACAGCTGTGATTTAACTTTTTTTTTGTTTTCAAAGAAATTGTAAAAGTTCTTATGGCTGAAGTAGTTTTAGTGCAAGGTCATGCAAATCTACAAAATTAATTTTATCCTGCTGAAATGAGCAGAATAGCTGTATCGCAATGTCTGGACATGAAGTCCACTGTTCATGGACAAATCCTTTTTAGTCTTTCATATATGTAGACTATTACTATTAGAATAGAAGTATCTTCTGAGAGAAATACCTACCTTCCAGCCTCTTGTCATAAGTATTAATACATGTGATGTAACCGTATACACAGCCAAACCAGCTCTCCACTTCCCATACTTGTTGAGCCTTTGTTTAATAATGATGGAAGTTCTCCCTGGATACACTATTTAAACTGCCTCTCACTTCTTCTCACCTTAAAATTGTTTGGGTTTGTTGTTTTTTTTTCCTTGAAAATACCCATTACCAGCACAGCCAACTGCCTTTAGCTGTTTGTTGCCTGCCTTTTTATTCAGGCACAAGGATGGATTCGTTGAGAAAGTCCTTCTTCCCATTCTCTTCTCAGGAACTGAGAAAAGGAGTCTCTTACTCAAAGGCCCTTTTGAGTTGAGCAGATGATAGGCAATTCAGGCTCAGTATTCCGGTCTTTCATGAAGACAGACTGATGCTAAAGCAAATGATTTCTCCTATGCCTCTTAAAAGGAAAGAGGCAATCTTCTCTGTTCAACCTTATGTGTAGGCATGTTTGATTTGCCTTCTGACTGCACTAAAACCATCTTTAAACAGTGTATAATGAGCACAGTGTGGCTCTGCTGTCTTGTAATGCACGATTAGTTTGCTAACAACTTGTTTGAGTAGGCATGTGTGTGGCTTCATGTCTTTAAGATTATGCCTGAGCAGGAATTAAAAAAAAAAAAAAAAATCACAATTCTCCTCCTGTTACTCCTACTCTAGCCTTCCTCTGGAGCATTCTCTCTCTCTTATGTCTGTCTTAATTAGATCATGCCAGTCCTAATTTGGGAATGCAGATTTTAAGCAGGGAGAGAGGAAGGAAACACACAGACAAAATACTAATTTTAGACAGAGACAAATGTGTCTTTTTCCATTAGGGAGAGGGAAGGAAGGAAGGAAAGGAAAGTTAAAAAAAGAAACCAAAAAACAAAAAAACAGAAGAAAACCTGCAGATGAAAATTGTACATTGTATCTGAAGTGGTGACTCTATCAAAGAGCACTAGGAAATTCAGCTGAAGAGAAGTCTACAGCTGAGACAATGCTCTGTTACCAGCCCTAATGGCCCTCTAGCTCTTCTCACTCAAGGTATACTACAGAATAACACTGCACATTTCCATTCAAGTACACCCCAAACATTTTTATAGCACTTGGAAACTACAGGAAAACACAGCATGCATTTAGACTCTATACTTTCTCCCCTGCCCATCCATACTAAAGTTTGACATTACCCGTGGCTATTGTCTTTTAAAGGATTTCTCCAGTGTAAATAGTTGTATGTGTGTGTTTAGGATAAATACAAAGTTCAGGGTTCCAGACTGTGGGAATTCTTTTGTGTATACATGGATTACAAGATGATGCCTAGCACACACTGGATGTAAACAGCAGCTCCCCACCAGCCAGATTTTTGTTACAGGCTGGGGGAGGGTGGAAAGCCCACAGAGTGATAAATAAGAATTTGTGTCAGGTCTTGAATTGGTTTTGAATAAATCCATTCCGTGATTGTGTGCATGAGGAAGGATTTTTAAGGCGTGCAGTGAACGCCATTTATTACTGTAAATTATTTATCTCTTCCTTTGTCTGCCTTCTTGTACTGATGTAAATTATGCACATGTGGAATTTGGATCTGAGAAATACACAAGCAAAGAGGATTATAGTTTAGTCCCCCCAAATGGTTCTTCCTTCAGATTCACCTTGCATTCTTCCACCTCATCTCTCATATCAGAATTATCAGCTCTGAGCCAGGATATTCCATGCTGACAAACCTGGGTGAATGTCTGGAAATGGAGTTGCAGTCCAGCTTATTAATAAGAGAGATGACATTCGGAAACATTTGTAAAAGTCTATTTTTTTGCAGATTATCTGTGCAGAATAAACTGCACTGGTGGGGGTGGGGAATGAGGCAGTATGCCATCTAATTTCAGTGATCTGGTCTGACATCCCCTGTTTTCCGATAGCAGTCTTGTCCTTGTCTGCAGACAAATTATCCACCCATGTAGTACGATGCATTGAGCAGGTGATGTCTAGTTTTGCCCAGGTCAAAGAAGCCACACAGGAGAGGCGACCTGATTCAAAGAGCAAATACAGCATTGTCAGAAGCACCAGAAGTAGGTGCAGTACGGGTGGGCAGTGCCCTGTCATGGGAGTGACAAAGTATGCAGTGTAGGTCTTCTATGAAATGCTGTGGTGCAGTCACTTGCCAGCACAGGCAGATGGAAGGTGCACGGGTTAGATACAGGTCCTGTGCAGTGTGGCTGTGGCCAGTGCACTGCAGCTGGAGCTAGACCTCAGTGACATAAACATGGCCCGCTTAGCACGGTTTGGTTTGACACCAGGAACCCTTCTTGGCAGTGGATGCGAATGGGAGGCTGGATGTAATTTAAGAAAAGAGATAGGTAAAGTAGGAATAGTGCCTCCTGTAGACCAACAGCTCCTAGATTTCTCTGGTTATCTTCTATTTAAGAGGCTGGCTTTCCTGTTCACTCCAAACTGAGCTCACACAGAGAAGAGGCAATGGAATAAAAGTGAGTTTCAGCAACTTACATGCTAATTAGCAAAAGCTCAGCCCCTGGTTAAAACACCCTGCCAGAGACTCAGCGGTAGATCCTCTGAAGGCCACTGCACAGCCAAGAGTGCTGGGTCACAGCAAACCCTGCAGCGCCGGTAATCCTCTTCTTTAGGGAAGTAGTTCAATTAGGCTTCTTTTCAGCTGCTGGAGTTTTGTGAAGGGGCTACAGCGGAAAACTGCTCAAGGGTGTTCATCTGGCTTTTCTTATACTTCGATTTGTAGTTCAGCAGACTTGTCAGATTCCCAGGTAGCAGCAGTTTCTTGTGCTGTTGGTAAGGAACATTGTACCCTTCTCAAACCCTGAGAATATACCAGCCTAACACCCTTTGCATGGGACTTCACCTCTGAGGTCACTCTCAAACAGGAGTTGTCTGCTCATTAAATAAAATACTCACAAATGGCATGTTACACCAACAGAAGTCAGAATGTCAAACTTAAAGGCAAGCCCCAATAGCCCCTCAGTTTCCTGTGGGTTTTGAAGTCTTTTCTGTTGGAAGGTTGTTATCTGTCAAGCAAGGTACAAGAACAACTTTAATGTTCTCAGCAAAGTTCATAATAAAAGCTGTTTATACACCAGATAATCCAAAAGGGAGAAGGGGAGAGAGGGGAGGAAGGGATGGAAAGCATAAAGGAAAAGACAGTATCTATGTCTCCTTTCTCCTCTTTGTAAGTTTTCACCAACTCATATGCAAACTCCTGCGATTTTTCTTATACCTAGACAGCAGTTTTCTTCATATTCAAATGTCAATGCTTTTGAAACAGAAGACTTTCCCCCGCTCTGACTGAACAGTAGTCAGAAACTGCCTTGTTAAAACACCATGGAGGGCTTGAGCTAAGAAAATCAATTTTTTGTAAAGTCTTTCAGGTGTGCAGGGTCAGAAGATAGACTAAGGGAATTAGGTCTCTTTAGCCTGGAAAAGAGGCGCCTGAGGGGGGACCTAATCAACACTTATAAATACTTAAAGGGTGGATGTCAGGAGGATGGGGCCAGGCTCTTTTCGGTTGTGCCCAGTGATAGGACAAGAGGTAATGGGAACAAACTTGAGCACAGGAAGTTCCACCTAAACATGAGGAGGAACTTCTTTACCTTAAGGGTGGCAGAGCACTGGAACAGGCTGCCCAGGGAGGTGGTGGAGTCTCCATCTCTGGAGACATTCAAAACCCGCCTGGATGGGTTTCTGTGCAACCTGCTCTAAGGTGGCCCTGCTCTGGCAGGGGGGTTGGACTGGGTGATCTCCAGAGGTCCCTTCCAACCCTATGATTCTGTGATTCTGTGAGAAGAAGAGGAGAACTCAAACCCAAAATGGTAGAAGCCATTAGAAAACAGGAGGACAGAATGGGGTCCAAGCTGTGGTACTACAGAGCCTGACAAAAAAGAACATTAAGCAGAACAGTCGTGGTCTGTGTTGGCCTAGTGTCCCAACCTGTATCTTCTGTCCAGGACCAGCTGAAAGTCACTGCTTTGTTGTGTGGACTGTACCGTACCAGTCCCTGACTATACTCACAGTAACATTTCTCAGCTGGCTTCTAAAAATAAACCTCAATGATCTGGCATGAACCCTGGCTTCCCATCCTCTAAGCACTGAAGGACTACTCCTTTGACCATTTATTCTGACCTCTAAAATAATCAGAAATGATTTTCTGCCCTCAAAATTGGTCAGAAAAAAAAGTCTGACTAATAGAATATCTTTCTAAAATGTACCTAATCTGACTTGAAAGAGCCCAAACAAAGACAATCTCACTTCTTTGTCCAGTAAGGTACTTTAATATTTAGCTGACCTTATCACTAGAAAATGGCAGGGTTTCCTCCACCTCCAAAGTTAATCTATTCCAGATGGTACTTCGTATTTAGCTCCACCATGTCAATTTTTTTCTGTGCATGAGCACCCTTATGAAAAGATCCTGAGAACATGTCATTGTGTGATCCACTGTGACCCACTGTCACCCCTGGGTATGTGAAGGAAAGAGTAAAGTAACTGATAAACTATCATCCTTCCCCTATTATATCACGTTGTGTGCAACAAGGATTTCCCAGGTGGAAAACTGCTTCTGGGTCTTTGCCTTCTTGGGTAAAACAGAGTTGTTCAGCTCCTTAGGATTCCCACTGAGTCACTGCCACTGCGTCATTTCTGTGACTTTCTTCAAGTCCCTTTTGACAGTTGCAGCATCTTTTCATGAAGAGTGTGCACAAAGGCAATACTATTCCGCTGCAAAATAATCTTGGAAAAAGTGAAAGGGAGCTCTATGACAGACCACAAAAACACTGACCCTCTACTCCCAAAGTTAAAACTACATCAGTGATAAGGCACTGGGACTCAGACCCTCCTGACTAAAAATCAAAAGCAAAGCTATCAGCCTGGGGATTCTCTCAAAAAGAAAGTAAAATATGTTAACTTTCTGAGCCAGTCAGTTCCTTTGCTTGGACTATGCAAACAGTATGAAAGACCTAGCGACTTCTGACAATTTAATTTCTGACAGGTACCACCTGTAAGAGAACTGGACTCACAGTGGGTTTTCTGACTTCTGTTTTGGGTGCTATTACATGGGCTGTTTTGCCAAGACCTAGCTGAGTCCACATTTTACAGCTGTTAAAGCTAGTTATCCCACTCATGCTTTTAATTTTGCCTTGTAGTTTTGGCTTAAAGCACACTATGCTAAATCAAAAGGAACAAAACACACCTAGCAAGACTGCACTATTGCCTTTGTTTTCCTTCCAAAGCTGAAAATTGTCCTTGCATTGTATATGTCTTCCCTCTGTCCTTTTCGTAAGGACTAAGCAGCAGATGAGCCTCAGACTTTTCTCCTCTGAGCCATGTTGAAATCTGCCTCTCTTAACGAGCAGCCTTTTGATTCTTCTAAACACACTCCGGCTTGGTCCCTGTTTTCCTTGACACTTTGCCAAGTCTATTACACATGTCTGAGCAGCCAGGGAAATGGAAGAATTATGATTTCCATTTGGCTTCTACTACTGCTTAGTCTAATTTTCCCTGGCTTTGAAATACAACAATTGCTTTTCTTTTATTTTTTCCTTGTCATTTTGACGTTTTCCTTTTCTTTTTCTCTCAGAAAAAATGAACAATAAAAAATTGCTAAAATGAAATCCCCTTTCCCTACACTGTTTTTTTGTAAAGTAATGACTTACTTGCTCCAGAACAAGATTTCAGTATCTGAAGAGGTTTTTTGCAGGAAGAGCTGTGCTAATGAAGTCATGTGTAATCAGAACATATGGAATTGCCTTACCATTATCTCCATTTCAACTGCTTTGGAAGCAGGGTGACAGTAGGGTATCTGTGCGTGTGTAGGGAGGCAGTAGCCATGGCTAGCAGAGTATTCCTGTACCATATGAGTAGGAAAGTACGTACCTCTGAAGCAAAGCATTTGCTTTTCAGAAGGGCCTATGGAGGCTGGAGGAATAAGCCAATGGGAACCTAACGAAATTCAGTAAGAACAAATTCAAAGTCCTGCTTCCAGCAAGAAATAGCCTTTTGCAACAATACAGGCTAGGGACTGACTAGCTGGGGAGCAACTCAGCATATGCTTGGAGGGGAACATTGCTGGACACAAGCATTTCAGGAAGCTTCTGGAATTGCTAGGGATAATTTATGCATGGATGTGTTGGACAAGCCCACAGAATGGATGCTCTGATTTGTATGCTGCTCAAGGGTAGAGAACAAATGATCAGGAAAACGGAAGCAGTCTTACGATGAAAGCTGCAGTGATCGTAAGGTGGCAGCATGCAAGTTTCCATGTGATGTGAAGAAGGCAAGCAGCAACATTACCACCCTGCACTTCATGAAGGCATACTTCATCTTTTTCAGGCAACTGATAGAAGGATTGCTTGGGAGGCAGCCTACCAGGGCAAAAGGCCCTAGGAGAGCTGGCTAGTCTTCTAAGACAGCCTCTTAAAGCCCAAGAATGGTCCATTCCAATTCATGGGGAAAATAAGCAAGTGGAGCAAGAGGGTGGCCTGGCTGCAGTGGGAATTTCTGACAGAGCCCAAAGAAGAAAACAAAACATATGGAAGATGAAAATGGGGACAAACGATCCAGGAAGAATAAAGAGCAGCATGCAGAGAGGATGAGGAAGTCCAAAACTTGCCTGAAATTGAAACTGTTGATGTATCTGGAGAGCCCCATTTTACTGGCAAACTCTTCTCTGAGGCTTCCCAGAGTGTTGTGCACAGGTTAGAGTCTGGGGAGGAGGGAGGGGGAGTAGCATCACCTGCAGCAGATGAAGACTGAGATAAGGACCATGTAAGGAAAGTAAACATACACAGCTTGCAAGTCCTGATGGGATTGTTGAGCAGGCTGACCAAAGTCTTTGCAACGTTCTGGGCGTCATCTCAAAGCATATGGAGGAAAAGAAGGCCATCAGACGTACTCAGCATGGATTCACCAAGGGGAAATCATGCCTGACTAATCNCATCACCTGCAGCAGATGAAGACTGAGATAAGGACCATGTAAGGAAAGTAAACATACACAGCTTGCAAGTCCTGATGGGATTGTTGAGCAGGCTGACCAAAGTCTTTGCAAGGTTACTCTCTATTGTCTTTAAAAGATTCTGGTGATCAAAAAAGTTAAGACTGAAAAAAGACAAGTGGCATATCTATTTTTTTAAACAAAGGGGGGAAAAAAGATCCAGGGACTGCAGGTTTGTCCTCAGTCTCTGGAAAGATTAGGGAGCAAATCATTCTGGAAGCCATGCCCAGGCATAGGAAGAGCAAGGTCACTGAGAACAGCCAGCACGAATTTACCAAGGACAAGTTATCCCAACAAAACTGATTGCTTTCTCTGGTGATATATCACTGACTACAGATGAGGGTAGAGCACTAGGTGTTGCTCACCTGGACTTCAGTGATGCTTTTGACAGTTTCCAATAACAACTTTATAGAGAAATATGGTTTTGATGGATGACTTAAAAACCATATGAAAAACTACACAGACTACTGAGTTCAGTTTAGGTGTCAGCTGTTTGAAGACTAGTTGACAGCCAGTTACCAACTATGATCCTTGAGGGTCAATAATGGGGCAGATGCTGGGTAATATTTTCATTAGTGGCCTCAGCAATAGGGCAGAATGAACTCTTGCTGAGTTTGCAGATGATAGTAAATTCTGTATAGCACTTGAAACAATGGAGAACAGAGCTGTCATTCAGAAGGACTTTGATAAACTGGAGGAAGGGTCAGATAGAAGCTTTCTGAAGAACAGTAAGGGCAAATGCTTCATTCTACATTTCTAGACAACCCCCTGCAAAAGCACAGTCTGGGGACTAACTAGCTCAGTAGCAGCCTTGCAGAAAAGAACTTGCTCCTGATGGACAGCAAGGACAAGAAAAATCAGCAACACATGGTAGTGAAGGGTAACCACTTTATAGGTAAGACTGTAGAGAGCCTGGTTTGTTTCACTGGTAGAAGAGGAAGGGTGACTTAAAGTCTTCCATTAACTAAAATGAGATCATAGAGAAGTCTGTGCTGGGCTCTTCTCAGAAGTGCCCAGGAAAAGGACAAGAATCAAGTTGCAGCAAGGGAAATTCCAGATAGGCGAAAAAAAGAATTCACAGTGAGAGTGGCCAGGTGCTGGAACAGTTTTCCTAAAGAGGTTGTATGATCTCTGTGATCTCCATCGTTGGAGCTACTCAAGACTTTGACTTGACATGCTCACAGGCAACCCAATCCTATGTTGCATTCCAAACTAAACAATCATATGCATCTATGATTTTCAATGCTGCTGAAATTTTCATGTCCTTGAAGGACATTTATATGGGATTACCTCAGCTGTGCTCTTCTAGTTCTCAACCCACAAAATACTGCCTCTAGCATACTGGGTGGGACTTCCTAAAAGTGTGTAAGAGGTTTCCAGGAAAGAGAGATCAAAATCAAAGCTTGGAATTTGAAAAGATCCACCAGTTCTTCATAATAAAAGCAAACTCCAAGGACCATATTGCATATGAGAATCTTTTCTGTGTGTTTGATTTTATCTTCCTCTGTATCCACTGGATGTTTAAAGGAAAGATACACATACGCACTTCTCTTCTTGTTGTGGATTCCACTTGGGTGGACATGATTTCATAATGAGAGGCCAAATTGCTGGATCCTAACATCATTATGTCCCTTGTCAAAATGTCACAGGAGCCTCAAGTGCTGAAAAGAGCCTGGAGTGACAGAAGTCAAGCTTGCTGGTTCTTTGCTATTGCCACCAGCAAACGCAACCCCCAGGGATTTTTTTGTAAGGATTGTGTTCTGATCTAACTACTGTCACACTCTGACAGACTACCAGCTGGTTACAAGTTATTCCTCTAAGAAATAGTGGCTAAGTCTGCTTGAGAGAAGAGTTCAGTACCATAGAACTGGATCAGCAGCTGTTCGTGCTGAGGCTTCTCATCTCCACTACATGCAGTCTGAAGCTCCCCTGATGGGAAGGCCTGAGTGTCCCTGTCATTAATGTGTGTTGAAACTGTCCAAAGAGAAGCCATCCCACAAACCTCTGCTTCCTTGCTTATGAGCCTATCTATTAAACACCACACTATCCTTTTGCATTTCACGCAGATGATGGTGATATATTAATGTTCCTGTCAGTTGTAATAAGGCCTCCCATATTTAAAGGAACCTTATTCTGCCTCTGCTTTTGCATTTCCAAGTGACATCATAATGCAGCTGTCTAAACTCCACAACTCTTGTTCATTCAATGTTCCAAAAAGGTGTCACAGCATGGAGTACGAGGTATGACAACAGCAGTCTTTATCCTACAGCAGCTACTCTGTGAGAACACTTAAGAATATTTATATTGCCTGTCTTCCCCTGGCATGGAGAAATACTGGAAGCACTTGCCACTGTGACTGCTCTGGCTGCAGTTCTGGGTCTGGGAGGCAAACTCTGACTGGTGAAACTGAATTGTCCTTAGGGCACAGGACAACCAGCAGTGAAATGTTTCAGATGTGGAGGAGCAAGTTTGAGGTCCTCAGCCATGAACTAGCACTATGTCTTCATCACCATTGGACTCATTTTTGTGAGCATGTAGCTGTGTTAGAGAGTCACTGTTGCCCTGTGGAGTCAACACTTAACTCTTACTAATGGAGTAATTTGGTGTAAGCAAGACCATCAAGGCAGAAAGGTGACTGATACTTCAGGGATATTCTTTAAGCCACTTTTTTTCAAGTGAGAGAGAAACATCAAGAAGACTATTCGGGAATTTAGTCAGATGCAGTTAGATGAGACAAGCGCAGAAGAACACACGCAATGTTTTGAACATTAAGTGACATTAATCCTCTTGGAGTAATGTAACCAGTTCCCCAAAACAGGTGGAGGTAGTGCTATCTCAGATTTACTAAGGGGTTGTCCTATTACAAGGACAGATACTGCTTTTGTAGTGACCATTATTGTTCTGAGGAAGATGAAGCTGCAGCATCAGCATCAGAGAAAAAGAAGTCATGAAAGAAAAAAAGAGAAGGATAAATAAAGGTTCTGGTCATTGGGCCGTGCCATCAGGAGGAGCACAGAAGATGTCAGGCATGCAGCCTAATTCCATGCCTAGGCTCAGGAGGGAACTGAGAAGTTCATGTTTGGAAAGGGTATGGGACTACTGCTCTACTGTTACTGAGCAGCAGCCATATGAGGTCACTGGTGAAGGATCAGTGGCTAGGAAATTATTTGACCCACACTGGTGCACTGCAGATGGACTGTGACAGTTATGTGACTTGAGGTCATTGTCAGCCAGCCAAATGCACAAGTCCTCTAGAAGGAGATGAAGGATTTAAATCTCTTCTGATGGCTTCTGACTGCTTATAACTTTATCAAGTGTGCAAGTATTCTGCAGCAATCAGGAACATAAAAGGAAGCATGTGTGGACCAATCTCATGACTCAATGTCTACCTGAGACACTCACCCACCCATGGTGCAGACAAGTCCCCTTTGGGATTCCCAACTATCTGATGTTAATCAAGAGTCAAACCATGTTCTGGGATGGGCTGCTTGCCTGAGTGCCCAAGATGGTGCTGCTCTGCACCCTTTCGTGTGTAGGGCAGTGTTTTGCAGCTTTGGCAACTACATTTTCATCAGCGGGGGGAGAAGTGTGATTCTCAATACATGCATTTAGTCTCCTCACCAAGCAGAGATAGCATCTGTTCTAGGTCCTTAAAGACTCCTTTGCCTGTTACAGAGAAATCTTGTGTCTAGCAGTGTCTTTGGAGGCCTGTAACCACCAGTACTTAAAATCTATACTATATGTCCGTCATAACATTACATGCTAAAATAAAAAGGCTGAAAATAAATCTGGGTGGGATGGCATGATAAAGAATTAGACAGCAGTGTGGGAGAAGGAACAACCAGACACGCAACTTCTACGAGAAAGTAAATTCCTATGTCACCTATTAGTTTGTTTCACTGCTCCTGGTTTATTAGCATTATATTTGTGTGGAGCTGGTGGGTGCTTTGTGTATGAAAGTGTTGCTGTGCAACAGCAAAAACTTGCCACAAATTAAAATTCACCAAACTTACACGAGAAGAAGAGGGAAAGAGCAACCTGTTCTCAGGAAGAATTTTATTCATCTGACTTCATCCTAGGCAATTAATTGCTTGTAAGAAGAGACCTATTTCGCTCCACAGGGGAGGCAAAAAATATCCATGCCATAAAATATGGTGAAAGCTGAAGGAAATTGAGCTGAATTCACAAAAAAAAACAAGCAAAAGGGTCAAGTGAAATAGCTCCATAAAGTGTTCATTTCTAGCCTTTCTGCAGAGCTTCAACCAGCACAGCAAAACCTCTGATGCCCCATTACCCTTATTTCAAATTCTCTCTTCTCAGCAACTCAGTTCCCACAATGGTGACAGGAAGCTTTTCTCAACAATTAAAAAAAAAAAAAAAAAACAGGAAAAAACTCAACAGAAGCCAAACAGACCAAATACAAAAACTTACCCAGTTCAATGCAGGCTACCCAAGTGCAAACAAAACCAAGGTTTTTTCTCTTTCTACCTTGCAGGGAGCACCATTTCATGACTAAAGATTTTCTTCTGAAACAAAACAAAACAAAGAGTATATTTGATGCTCCATTTTCTATCTTTTTCTCATCCATTTTTTGAAAAGGAAAGTCAGATCAATATAGCTGCCCTTCCTAGATACCATAGACATACCCTGCCAAGATAAGCAGCCCTTCTTGTATCTGAGCAAATATTATTTAACTTTCTACAATCCAAACAGATGAATCAAGGCTGGAGCTGCAAATAAGGACTTGAAATCCTCTGCCCCATAAGAGGGGTCATTTATTGACTATAAGAGTGGAGTTCCTGTGACCAGTGCGTAAAGCCACTGAAGGTTAGAAGTTGTCAGCCTGAACTGAGCCTTTAATACCTCTCTACATAGCAAGCTGGGGACTTACCTTTGTGATTTTGCTGCAGCAACTGACAGTCATCTGGTACACAGTTATTTGGAGGACACCTCTAACAGTCTTATCCATTTGCATTCAAGTCAGAAAAATATCATAGTTCCTGTCTGTGCCTATGGATATTCACTTTTCTCACAAAGTCCCCTTTGCAACATAGGACAAATTTATCAGCAAGCACAAATGATCTATTCACACAGAAAATGCTGGGGACAACAGGTTCAGTAAGGCCTAGGAAAGCTATCTTGTCAAGGTTAGTAATTCATGAAAAAACTATGAGGCAGGGATGAGCTGCCTGCAACAGGAGAGATTAGAGCTATCTAGAGTAACCTTCTTTTTAGACCTCTGGGGGTAAAAACCTTAGGCAAAAGAAGGCTTTAGACATGGCATTAGATTTTAACTACAGCAGATTTTTTTCTTATTTTGGATGTGGCCAGAGAGTCCTGTAGTATGTTTATTTCTATTTATTGCAACTGTGTGCTACATAGACCTGTTAGTTAACTCTATTATTTAATTGTATTAGGGCACAAATGCATGTGCGGGGCTCATTGACAGAGCTTTAAACTAGGTTTGAAGGGGGATGGGGATAGATCCAAGCTTGCTAGCAAAAAGCCTGAAAGCGGCATGCTGGCACTAGACTTGGAAAAGGCAGGGGCGTAACGGGGCTCCTTAGGAATAAGTCTGGGGTGGCAGAATTTCGGCTCCCTCCAGTAAAAAAGAGAAAGGACCAATAGCCCAGCTGAAGTGCTTATACACTAATGCACGTAGCATGGGCAACAAGCAGGAGGAGCTGGAAGCCAGTGTACAGCAGGATAATTATGATGTAGTTGCCATCACAGAAACGTGGTGGGATGACTCACATAGCTGTAGTGCTGCCATGGATGGCTATAGGCTCTTCAGGAGGGATAGGTGAGCAAGGAGAGGCGGGGATGTGGCCCTGTAGGTCAGGGAGTGTTATGAATGCTTTGAAATAGATGATGGTGATAATGGGATTGAGTGT
>VXBO01012505.1:171353-223350 GCA_013400135.1 Rhinoptilus africanus
GGAAGGGATCATCCCCCTGTACTCGGCACTGGTGAGGCCCCACCTCGAGTGCTGCGTTCAGTTTTGGGCCCCTCACTACAGGAAGGACATTGAGGTGTTGGAGCGTGTCCAGAGAGGGCTACGGAGCTGGTGAGGGGTCTGGAGGACAAACCTTACGAGGAACGACTGAGGGAACTGGGGTTGTTCAGCCTGGAGAAGAGGAGGCTGAGGGGAGACCTCATCACCCTCTACAACTACCTGAAAGGAGGTTTTAGAGAGATGGGGGCTGACCTCTTCTCCCTGGTGACAAGTGATAGGACAAGATGAAACGGGTTCAAGTTATGTCAGGGCAGGTTTAGATTAGATATCAGGAAACATTTTTTCACTGAAAGGGTTATTAAACATTGGAACAGGCTGCCCAGGGAGGTGGTGGATTCACCATCCCTGGAGGTGTTTAAGAAAAGGTACTTAGGGATCTGGTTTAGAAGTGGTTTTTGTCAGGGTAGGTTAATGGTTGGACCTGATGATCTTAAAGGTCCCTTCCAACCTCAACGATACTATGATTCTATGAAAGCTAGATCCATGCTGCAGGATATGAATTAGCATTTCAGAAACTGTGTTTGGGAGAACAGAGGAAGGAATAGAGGGTATGAGTAAGAAAAAAACAACATGCTTTTGATAAAAGAATTGCTTGGTACATGCGAAGGGTGGGGTCAATTTTATTTGCTCAATGGGGATATAGGTTTTTGAAATTTGTGAAACCATTTTTGTGGCAAATAGCGTATCACTAAGCATAAACAAAGCCTCAGGCTAGCATACAGCCTGCTTTTTTGCCTTCTTTTCCAAATATCATTGTCTAAGAGAAAAGAGAAAAAAGATACTTTGATAAAAGAACAGATTTGGAGTTCTTCCCATTTGTTGCCTGTTTGAGTGATGTCTGAGCGATTTTGAGTGATTCACCTGCTGGGGCTATGAGAATTTGGTAGAAGGTAGCATTTTCAAATATTTTCTCCCAGGAAAGTCTAAACTTACAGTAGAAAACCATGCTACATCACAAGTGACTTCATTATGGTCCTGGAATGTTTTTCTCAGGACTCATCTCATAGCTGCTGGTGACACTGAGGATTCAAGTTCTTTAGGGCTGTCCCCTTGCAAGAAGCATTAGATAAGATGCTAAATATGTTAACAGAAAATCTCAAACAATGATCAGTATCAGAAATATGGTGGAGGATCTAGCTAGAAGTGTGCCAAAACAGTCATTATAGTTGTTTCATCCATCAGGCAACAACTTTTTCTACATTCTGAATGAGACTGACCTACATTTTGGCTCATTTATCATTCAGTGGGGGGGGCAAGAAACCGCCCCAGTTTTTCAGAGTTGGACGGGGGGTTCAGCACAGCTACAGAACAAAGAGTATTTGAAAAAGGGTTAAATTCATAGGAGGCTGCTCTACAGAAAGGGGGCTTTGCTTTGCAAGTGCTCTCACTCATTATCAATAGAAACATCGGTTCTAACTGTCCAGCTTTCGACACAGGAACAGGCTTAAATCTTCACCAATTTTTCTCACAGCATGCAAGCCTCTTCTATCTCATCCTGTAACTGATCACAAATCAAACTTCAGCATAATTGAAAGAATAACTCTGAAACCTTGTCCATTTTTCCTTATAGGATGTAGGAGAAGTTGAAAGGATGGCAAGCTTACACACAGCAGTAAGTTCTCCAACCTTCCATTAAGTCATTCATCTCCAGTCTATTCCTCCAGCAAGTGTTAACTACACAGATGATCCATGTATGCCACTGTGCTCATTTGCTATGTGCCTTGTAAGGCATTTGTCTCTGCCTGCTAACAAGTCTTCTAGAATTTCAAGGAACAGACACCAGGAAAACTGAGGGCAGAGGCTAAGACTGTGACCATTCAGTTCATCACTTGGGAGCTTAAAAGTAAAAATCTAATGCACACATCACAAAAGTGATCCTTAATAGACCAAAAAACAGGAGTTACAAGTGCCAAATATTTGCTTAAAAAATAAAATCTACAGCTACATTCTCCTTTCATAATTTTCTTCCATAGAAAATGGTAAAAGTAGCTAGCAAGTATTGTAAACTGCCTTCCACATTTTATTTCCACCCTCAGCCATTTGGATACTGGTCCATATTTCTGCTGGTAATTACTTGTAAACCTTCCAAGATGCAAGGGATACAAAAAAGAAACAGGTACAGAAAGAAAGCATAATGATAAAAAGCTTACTTGGCCCACCTTGGATTTAGAAATTAAATTTTCCCTAATCAGAGCATGCAGTGAAGTCACTGTTTTCCATGCCAACTGCACAACCAGAGGGATTGCATAGCTATATCCAGACCTTATTCATATCCAATGGTTGTGGTGGATTTGTCGTTTCAATTATACATGCTCTGAGAGTAGAAAGCTGAATTCATAACAAACTTCCAATGCTGTCAAGGAGAAAATCAACTTCATGTGCTGAAGTAATGTACAGAGTAGATTTGCCTTATACCTGCCTGCAAAACTCTTTCCAAAGACAGCAGGAAGGTGATAAACAACAGTACACTGACCATTTCTCTCATACCCATCCATTGTTGCAAATTATCTCTATAAAACACACTCCTCCACCTCCCTGAATAGCCAGCTGAGCCTTCCTTTCCTTCTCACCAGGCAATCTAACCAACTCCCCCACTTCTTCACCCCTTGTCAGTTAATCATGATGACCCAATAGCTCCAAAATGCACTCTAGAGATACACATCACTTCAAGAATGGTGATCAAATGTGTCTAGCAGAAAATTCATTTTAGCCTCCAAATCAGGCTGAAAGATTTTAAATATTAGAAAGGTGTCATCTTCTGATTATACTCCCTCCTCTTAGAGCCCCACTTTCTCTCTGGTATGGTTCCCCTACTTCTCTTATTCACCTTCAATGGCAAGCATAATCCCAGTTACTCTATTGTGGTAGAACTGAGTGACAGACAAGCATAAAGTAACTGTATCAGGTCAAAGTCGAATTTGAGATTATTTCACTTCCAGACAAAAATCCATTTTCGGAGCACATATGATCTGCCAAAGAAATGAATGCAGATCCCAGAATAAGCTAGATAAATCTTTGGAGCCACATCCCTTCTAATAGCCCCGTTTAAGGTGTAAGCTTGAAAACAACTAATGTCACGTGTTCAAAATATGTTCCACATTTGTCCTAGAGTCTGTTTATTGAGAGAGGAGGGAAGAAGGAGAAAAAAAGCACTTTCAAAATGCTTTCCATTCCTAGGAAAACACCTCCCATACTGTTACTCATTCAGCAAGATGTACAGCGTTTTCCTTCTTTTTACCTAGTGAAAACAAAGTTATCACTTCTAATTTTTCTTTGGAAGTTTTACTGGCCAGAAATGTGACAGTTTTATGAGGCACTTTGTCCAGCCTTTATGCTATTGACAGATGAAAATACTAACAGTACCTTATAGAAGTGAAGTACCAAAATAATGTGCACTAACTAGCTAGCTTTAATTCTCACCACATACTCTTTATCTTAATGAGTATCCCCTTATCTCCCCATCTTACAGAAAAAGGAAGAGCAGCACAAAAGAGATGAAACCTCCTGACTCAAAGTTGTAACAAATTTGAAATACATCTTTACTTTGAACTCAGGGCACTGATGTGACCACCAGGCTTCCAAATACATGATTCCCCTAGGGGAGGGAAGAAAAATTAAAAAAAACACCAAACAACTGGGTCATTTTGAAATCCAGCACAAAGGCTTCCTGGCCCCCTAAGGAGAGGACTGAAAAGCAACATGTGCAGAAAGCCTTTTGTTTTCACTCTGTAAGCTTTGAATCTCAGCTTGGTCAGTCTGATGGCAAGTAAGAGACCATTTCTCTTTAACAATTGCTTGGTGGCCTGAACAAAACAAATTGGTTGTTAACTTGATCTTACATGGAATGGAAATTGAACAAGATAACCATTACAGCCGTGAGAATAATTTACAGTGATTTATATACCCCGTGAATCAAAGTGTTTTTCTCCTTGCAAAAAAGTCAAGGCTTGCACTAAAGAGGGATCCACTGGAATGGAATACACCCCATTCTTTCCCAAATGTTCCCACTTCTGTCTAGGTGTGTGAAGATTTATGGCTATACAATGCAGTATAAACATAAGCAATGCAAGTTTCATCTGCCTTTACCAATCAACTTGACAGACACTTAAGAGAGGAGCAATGAGCTGATACTAATTTCAATAGAGCCTGGAATTAGGCATCCAACAATAATTATTCTGGTGGTGTTGATATTCAGTATTTCATGACTGATGAAAGATGTGAAAAGGATAAAGGGAATCTCCCTCTGAAGATCCATGGGTAAGGTTTATTCCTTCAAGAGCATAATATTAAAGCATCAAGATTAAAGTGGCAGGTGTTTACTTTTTACACAAAAGTTCTGCAAAGTACTTTGAAATATTTGTGTTCCCTTCCTTTAACTGGAGCTCAGATAAGCTTCCAAATCTTGAAATTGAATTTCCATCCTCTGGAGGGCTTTAAAACACCATCCATTTTTCACACTGTAAAAAGAGGGTGCCTCTATCAATCTGTTTTTAATAGCTGTGATTAGTTTTATTTCTTGATTCAACAAATACAACTCATTTCCTGTGTAAGGAAGAAGCAAAAAAGGGTAAAGAAAATGTGCTAAGAACCCTAAAGCCTTTCTTGGGCCACAAGAACCCTGCATCAGCATGACTTTTAATCTCCCAGTACCTTCATTTTCTATAGGTGGAATGAAAGTGCTCAATGCTTTCCCACTCTACTTCCCAAAGGAGAAATTACATGCTTCAGTGTGCAAGAAGTGACAACCTCCCCTTTCCTTTTTTTGTCCGCCTGAGCTTGGCATCTGTTAAAGAAATCCTGCCTGTTGTTACGTTACAGCTACACCTACAACAGTATGTTCAAGTATGCCTAGAAATGTTGAAGATCTGGAGCATGGCTGGCTACAATAATAAGTGGTCAAGGAGACTACCTCCTAGCAAGCCTTGGCCTGTGCAGCTAGTTTCCAGGCATAGTTGATCTGACTCTAATGAGGCCTCTTGCAAAGGATGTAAAACCTGGAAGCAGTCTCCTAGGAAGGTTAAGTGTCTCATCTCTGCAAAGAGGGTAGAGATGCTTCAAACTGGGCAACTCACAGTTCATTTGTGTGTGTTCGTGAACACTGGATGAAGAAAGAGTTAGTTAATTGCTGTTTTCAAACATGGGAAAGTCTAAGAGTTTAAATCAGTACAATAAAAACATTTTTTTCCAATAATAAATAACTTAGTTCTCGTATTCAACTTCATTTTTGCTCTTCTGTGTTTTCATTTTCTAAGTGGAATGCAATAAAGAAGTGGTAAAATAAGCGGTGAAATTAAGGCTTGACACTTGTCTTAAAGCGGTGTCATGGTTTGGGCCGGATTGGCCAATGACAAGACAACAAATGCTCTCCCTTATCTCTTGCTCTAATGAGAGCTTAAGAGGGCCTACAAGAAAGCTGGTGAGGGACTTTTTAGGATGTTGGGGAATGGTAGGACTAGGGGGAATGGATTAAAACTAGAGATGGGTCATTTCATAGTGGATGTTAGGAAGAAGTTCTTCACCATGAGGGTGGTCAGACACTGGACCACATTGCCCAGAGAGGTGGTGGAAGCCCCATCCCTGGGAGTTTTTAAGGCCAGGCTGGATGGGGCTCTGAGCAGCCTAATCTAGTCAGTCCCTGCCTATGGCAGGGGGGTTGGAACTAGATGATCTTTAAAGTCCCTTCCAATCCTGACAATTCTATGATTCTAAGTGGTCAGACTAGCATTTCACCAAAAAGATATTAACTTCTTTAGAGAGATGATTGCAGTGGTGTGAGGCCTTCAGGTCAAAGAGATTCAAGACTGAAAGTAATTTCAGTCCTATTACATTTATGTTAGACAGGATGAGAACACATTCAGAATGTGCCAAAAGGTGCTAATTTTAGTAGCCTCGCCCATCCAAAGAGCAAACAGCTGTCAGTTAACCAAATGTATTCTTTCTTTATCAGTCATCAGCACAATGAAAGGAAGGATGAAACAATTTGTCTGCCAAAAGAGACATACTGAGGCTGCAGGCACATGCAGTACAACCCAAGGGCAAGTCCCAGACTTAGCAATTGCAGCCTGCTACTTCCACTATTCAGGAAAGCTCTGGTGACTACCTTTTGACAAACTGGAAAGGATTCAGAGAAAAATACAAGTCTATTTCAGAGGAGGGTATTTCAGAGAGGATATGTTGCCTTCTAGCAAAAGGATTAAATATGCTATTTATACCTAGGTCATTAAAAGAGTTAGAATCATATGATAGAATGGTTTGTGTTGGAACTGACCTTAAAGATTGTCCAGTTCCACCCCCCCTGCCATGGGTAGGGACACCTTCCACTAGACCAGGCTGCTCAAAGCCCCATCCAGCCTGGCCTTGAACACTTCCAGGGATGGGGCCTCCACAACTTCCCTGGGAAACCTGTTCCAGTGCCTCTTTACTCTGAGAGTAAAGAATTTTTTCCTTACATCTAATCTTAATCTACCCTCTTTCAGTTCAAAAGTTTTACCCCTTATCCTACCACTACGCTCCCTGATAAAGAGTGTCTACTCATCTTTCCCGGTAGGCCCCTTTAAGTACTGGAAGGCTGCTGTAAGGTCTCCCCAGAGCCTTCTCTTCTTAAAGTTGCTAGATCGTGACCTAAAACTACCTACTGGGGGAATGGGAAAAGGTTCTGACAGTAAGAGGTAAAGTCATATGTCCAGATACGTGACTAAAGCTAGACAAATTCACATCAGAAATCAGGTATACTTTCAGAACATTGTGATCAGAGGGACAATTTACTGAAGGATGTATGGATAATCTATCAGTTGAAGTGAAGATGATGTAGCCTTAAGATACGAGCTAGGTCATACAGAAACAACAATTCTGATGCACAAATTCCTAGACGTACATCTGTGCTACAGCAGGCCCAAGGTTAGGATAAAAAGTAGACTTGTAAATGACAAGGTAAGTCTCTCCTCCCTCGACAAAAAGACGCATGCTGACTGCCGTTGAACTTTTATACCAAAATAGCTGCGATAAGAGGCCTTAAAGTATGATCCACCTGACAAAATATGGGCATCTAGTATCATGGTAACTAACATCATTGTGAGACTATTTTCTGTCATCTTTGAAAAGGAGTGCCAACCAGGAAACATGCAATGACTGTGAAAAATACCCAAATATTGACCCATCTCAAAAATAAAGGCTAAAATAAGAGGATTTATGGAATTATAGTTCAGTCAGCCTCCTTTTAGTTCAGGGGGAGACAGTAAAGTAGACAGACAGACTCTTCTCTGTCATGCCCAATTACAGTGAAAGAAACTACGGGCACAAACTGAAATACAGGAATCCACTTAAGCATAAGAAGAAAACAACTTACCGTGAGGACAGTTAAACACTGGGGCATCTTCCCTAACAGAGGTTGTGGGGCCTACATCCTTGGGGATATTCAAAACCCAGCTGGACATGAATCTGAACAACCTGTTCTAGGTGACCCTGCTTGAGCAGGGTAGGGGCTGGACTAGATGATCTCCAAAGGTCCTTTCCAACCTCAGCTATTCTGTGATTCCTTAACTAAGATCCAGCATGTTAGAGAAAGACAGCCAAGGCTTATCTGGCCCTTGGAGTATTATGTCTCTCTGCTCATCTATGTGGGCACCTGAGATACTGCCAAGGGAGACCTGAGCCAAATAAGGAATGACTACAAAGCTCCAGAGGTGGACATGAAGGGCATGGGAACCTAACTGGTTTCTTCAATCCTGCTGATGAAGAAGAAAGACAAATGTAGGATCAAGTATTTTGCAAGTCAGTAGCTGTTAGTAGAGCTAGCGTTGCAGGCAGGTTTTCAGCTTTTGTGAGTACAGGACTCTCCTCTGAGGAACAAGAACTGCTCAGGAGACATGGGATCCACCTGACAAAGCAGGACAAGAATGTCTTTACCAAAAGGCTTTCTAACCTAACATGGAAAAATTAAGCCAGACTCATAGGAGGGATGAAGCGCAAAGAGAAGCAGGGGTGCAGGTAAGTGCCTATAAGGGAATGCTCAAGGGACTGTATGATTGAGGGAGGATGACCTCTTTCAAGAGAAATCATTGTGACTGGGGAACAATTAAAGTGTATATGCACAAATGCACACAGCACGGAACAAAGGCTTTGTTTGCACATGTGAAAAATGTTATATCATACATAACCCCTCCATACCCATGGACTTAGTTTTCTGTGTGGGTCTTTGGTGAAGGAAGAATATTTGTTTGAACATCTTTTTTTTTGCAGATATGAATAGCAGGTATTGCAATTATGAGGTGAAAGTGTGTAGAGAAACACTGGGGGAGGGCGGGCAAGAAGCATACTCAATATTTGCATCGAGTTGCGTGTTCTATGCAAGTTACCCTGCTGAAAGCATCTTTGAACTAAGTCATTAGGTACATATGCACTCTGCCTCTGTATAATACTTCCCTTGGAGAAACTGGCAAACAGAATTCCTTATAAAAGCTTTGGGTTTCTGCTTTGGGAAGGCACACTGCTTATGCAGAGGTACGTAACTTTGGGCTAGATGACTCATGCCTGTAAAAATACATAGTTGAAATGCAAATGAAGAGAAAATGAATCCAAACTAGAGTAGAATTACTTGTTCTCATAAGCCTTCATTCTAAGAGTGGTGATACAGCTCAATCCCTTCCAGGCTTCTTGTTTTGCCAGTGTTTAAGCAATTGCCTTTTATGAATATATGATATACTGAAAGGTAATAGGCACAAGGTTAGCTTAAAGAGAGCAGAATTGTTCCTGGCTATCAATCTCAGTTTGGAGGCAGGAATTTCCAAGCTGCAATTGTTCTGGCATCACCACTGGCAGTGATGACTACAGCAACTCCTAGGTGGCCGTGCACGTATATGGAAAAGCATTAGGAAAATTATTCAGACAACATCTGTGTCCTACTTTGAAGTAGGTTGCGTACAGCTCTGCACACATCTGTTTAGGAACCTCATCTAAAGACATTTCCATCTTTTTCTGTTTATTAGAGAAAGAAAAAGCTCTTCTCAGATGCTTTCCTCTCTGTGTTCTTGTAGCTTCCTCTGTGTTTCCCTTAATATTAATTTGTCTACAGCACCATACTGAGTCATGAATATACTATTTTTCTGAAATAAAATATGAAAGCCAATTACTGGTGCTTTTGATTTACTTGAATAAAACCTGCAGCACTTTTTTTTTTTTCTTCAGCTGACATGTTCTGAACTCTTAAAAATAATGGAGCTCTTTGAACTGTGTTTGAGGTCAAAAAAATATGTAAAAGTAAAGTAAAAAGTAAAGTAAAAACTAAATAACAAAATCTTTGTCTGCACCACTTTGGTGATGTCAAATCAAAAGACGCTAACGCCTGTACAGACAACTTTTCCTTGGGATTTGAGAATTTGTGAGAAAGAAAAAGATCATAGCCAGTTAAAGATGTAAGGGAATGTTTCACTTCAGTATCCATGACTTACATGCCCATTTTTTGAGCTTTGGAAAAAAGCAGGTGCATTCATAATAATCCACGTTTACGAATGCACTTTACTATAAAACCAAAGACACCAGAAAGCTAATGGGTGATTCTACAGTCAGACATTTGTTTAGATGCAGACTGCTATAATTTCTGCCTTGGACAGCCTTGCAGAACAGAACTCCACGACCAACCATAGGTACAGCTGTAACTAAAGCAGCCTAAAGACTATGGGAGGAGAAATACCTGCATTGTTAAATACAGTATCAGCTTTTCCATTAGCAATCAACCTGAAGCGCTGACTTTGATACAAATGCCACAGTCCAGAAACATAAATTGCCTCTTAACATTTAGCTTGACTGTAGCACTTACATGGCCATTTTTCAGTCTATTTGATTGCTGAAAAATTTAAGTGGAATTAACCTACTAGTAGCAATCAGAAACAGATTGAGATAGTAGGACTACAGCTTCCTAATTTTCTTCTCAGTTAAAAACCTCCAGTCTATCTCCTGACAATTTCTGCAATGGGTTTTGTATTAGGAGGAATGAAAAACCTGCCACTATAAAGGGAAAAAATAAATAAATGCAAAATAAATTGCATTTAACATCAAAGCAAATTCAAGTGCTACTGCACAATGTGTATTATTCATTTTCATATTTAATTCATTAAACTTCATCTTTTTTTAATTTAAATAAACCTTACACTGTCTATTTTGCCTACTGTCCTGGAGCATTGCAGGTATTCCAGATGTGTCAGAAAACTTACACGCATTTTGCTGCTCCATACACATGCCCTTGAAGTCACACACAATTGCATAACACAGAGGCATGAAATATGCATATTTTCATGCATTTTAGAGCAGTGATGAAGAAGTACTGTCCCTTTATTACTTTTAATATTTCTTTTCTCATTTTATTTCTCCTTCCTTTCCCAGATTTTCTTTCCCACTACCATCTGCTATATCTCCTATGGTTTTCACCACAACCATTCTCTCCCTTACATTGTTCTGTACTTAAAATATAGATTACAAATTTTCCAGGGCCTAGAGAGCAATATCCCCTCCAGAAGAATATCCACTCAACCCCATACAGCCTAAGGATTCTTCGTTCTTGATTTTTTTTCTCCTCTTTAATAAACCCTTCTCTGAATTCCCCCCCATTACTTCTTCCTCACTGCAATTGTTCTTGATTCTTTTTTCAGCAGTAAAGCTTAAATCTCTAAGCCTCTACCAGTGCAGTTAAAAAAATCAAAAACAAACCCACAAGAAAACGGCTATCATTACCTTAGTATATAAGGTGTCCATGCTAAAAATAGCATTACTTGATTAAAGAAAAGATAAATGAGATGCTCATCTGTAGGATTAGTGTCTCAAGAGTAGGCAGTATCAACATAAGGTAGACAATAATCCATCCCTGAGTTTTGGTATTACTGTTGCAGAAAAATGTGATAAAGTGAGAATATATTATTTCCCTTGTGACAGTACAATCAAAAAGGAGAAATATCTGTGAAGGGAATGGTCATCCTGGAAGGCAAAGTGCATATGCTGTACTTTTTCTCTAGTACATGGATCGAAAGAGATATGTTGTCTCAAGTTAAAATCTACAAGTCTTTTTAAGAAGATGGACACCCATGCAGATTCAGCCAGCCTGTCTCTAATGTACTGTCTATCCTGAGAGAGGCAAATCCCCACTGACAAAATGGAAAGCTGGGAAAATACTGAACACATCCTTGGTTCAAGGTTCAAATTCATGATGTGGTTCAGCATTTCCCAGGGGATTTCTTGCAGCCTTTTTTTGTGTGGTGTGCTGTCAGAAGGTCTTACCCCACACAGGAGGCCATACAATCCAGGTCTTCTCACCTCATTTGCAAAACTAGATTACAGCTTTCTCCTCCCTTTCAGAAGTAGTTTAACAATGCTTATTATAACTGCATTCCCTGGTTGCAGTGAAAAACAGAAGTCAGGAACCTTTCCAGTTTTACAATGAGTGAGTGATGTATAAGCAGATGGCCATCTACTGAACTGCACCCCAAGGGGTTAACAGACTAGAGATGAATCACTCTCTGCTTTGGGGAGTTATCTGACACTTGTATCGGTCTTCACCAGAGAGGGTCAAGTCAGCCCACAAGGATGAGAATAATCTACTTTCTCCACTAAAGACCTAGTTAGTGGGGGATCAGGATGAGTTTGGACTCCAGGTATGGAACATCTCTTCATTTCCCACCACCTCTAAACAGCTCTCTAGCTCTGAAACTATTAGGAAAGCAATTCTTATGTGTGTAAATCAACCTTTTCAAAATAGGTCTAATAGCACGGACTGTGAATTGATAGGTTCAGCTTCATACAGTTCCCACTACACTGCATGCCAAACAGAACAGCTTTCCCCATTGCTGTTGGTGAAGATGTTCAGTGAAGTCATATATGTTCTTAGACCAAACGTGCAGACCCTTTGGTTGTGCAGCAGGCACACCTTGAAACTGTTTGGGTTTTTTTTTTTTTTTTGGATTCATTGCAGCTCCATAGAAGACTAAACTGGTGACTCAGGAGAGGAACGGAGAGAAACAAGTCATGAACGCTCTTTGAAAGAACAACTTTGGAAGCAGGGAGTGAGAAGACAAGCATTTTCATCCCTCAATATGTCATGTAGAGGGTCACAAGAGGTTTTAAGGAAAAATGCCAAGCATGGAGTACCTCCTCCTGCTTCCCTGATGGCATTGCTTCAGTGGACCAGGCCCCTGCAGTGCCCAAAATAGGGAAGCACTGGGTTGAAAAGTGTGCTCTCATACAGAAAAGGGGAAAAGCCATTTTTCAATCATAGAAAATACCACATAGAATAAAGCCTTTCAGCTAACTCTCAGATTCAATCATCCTTGGAAATAGCCATAAACATAGTTTGGCTAATACCATCCAAATAAGCACAGTGATCGGTGACCTTTGCCAGGTGTTTTCTAAAGGTACCATTATCACAGTTTTTGACCCTTTAGCAATGACGCACAGATCTTGCAAGAAGCCACAGACACTTTTCATTGTAGTATCCATTGCAACCCATATTAAAAAAAAAAAAAAAACCACAAAAAAACTGTCAAAGAAAGCAGTGGTCACAAGCGTCTCAAAAAAGGGCTGGGGGCTAGAAAGAAGGGGAAGCCTTTCATAAGTCACAAGGAGCGGCAAAGTTTTTGCTACCTTTTTTTTTCTACTAACTTTGATAAGGAGGTTTTTTTTTGCTATCATGACTTTGGAAAATTCTAGACCTGAGGTCTCAGAAGGACAGAAAAGCTCCGCTTTTGTTAGAGAGGTATGGAAGTACAAGTGTCCTCTTCCTCTTCTCTTCAGACAGGCCCCTCTTAGTAAGACCTTCTCTTTAGAAAGGTTAGGAAAAAAAACGTCATTCCACAAGAACAGAACTTACCACCACCTATTTTTTTCCCTCACGTGTATAACTTATAGCAACAAAACTGTGAGCTGTGGTTGAATTTTTGCACTTGGGACATTACGATCTGTCCCACAGCACAGGTTATGCCTGACCCTACCAGCCTTCCTGCCGTCAAGAAGCTCCCAGTGTCTGCTGCAAGCAATTGTATGTGCAAAAGCTGGTATAGAACTAACTCTTTATGATCTCAGGACCTGCCAAAGTTGGTAACAGTTGTCAACGTGTTATCAGAATTATTGGGTAGGGACACATAAAAAGGTATATCCTAATTGGAGCATTCAAATCTAATCCCAAGAACAAACCAGGCCTAGAAACAACCCAAAGAAAAGAACAGTCATACAGCTGTAATTCCTACCTTTCATGTTTTCACTTCTTCCCTCCTTTACCAAACCATAAATCACCCTGAACAGAGTGTGGTATATTTATTTACAATACCTTCTTCATTTTTTTATGATATATGGGCTGTATCGAGCTCAGGAGCTGAATCCCACCCAGAGATCTAAACCCAAGCCATTTGTTTGCAGCTCTAGCTTATCAGAGGAAAACTGCTGCAAAGGTCCCTCACCTCAGCTATTTCAGGATTCTAGTTATCTAGACCATAGGCATCTCATCTTTCACTTCCCCATAAATCATCTAGGTTGCTTTGTAGTGCACTAAAAATACTGGAAATCACATTTGTTTTCTCATTCAATTCTTTATTCACACAGGAAGAGTGGACCGTCAGCTTGAAGTTCATATTTGTCTTCAAAGGACTAGAGAAGCAGAGAAGAAGTGAGAGAGATTCTACAATTTGCTTTCAATTAAAAACTAGGAGGGTTTCCCTTGTTCTACCAGAGAATTATCACTGCTCAGATCCTCTCTAGCCATAAAGAAAATGGATCCTTACAGCTGCCTACACCAGACTGCTTTCCAGCTACCAGTTAAATTTAAAAAGTAGTCACAACTTAAAAAAAAAACCAACCACCACCCAACAAAAAAAATCCAACCCAAACCCTAACAAATAATAAATTCTCTGACAGCTTGGTCTTTCTGCTATTCATAGCCTAGCCTACAATCCCTCATACACCACAGCACCCATCTGTCCATGAAAATAAGCTCAAGGGCCAGCAGCTGCTTTTATGTTGTGTTTTGTTATTACTGATTAGGCTCACAAACTCCAACCGGTTTGGGACTCAAACACCTATGGGTGCAGGAGACCTCATCAGGGAGTTAACTCTTTGCTGGTGGAGCTGATGTTGGTTTTCTCTTTCTCTTGAAATAGCTACCCCTTACTGTTATATTACTTCTTTTTTTAACTGTGGCTTTGTCTGTAGTATGCTCACAAATGTCTCTTAATAAGAGGGAAACATAAGCAACAAATTCTTTATAAAAAGTATATTTGTAAAAGCTGTACATTTGTGGCACAGACTACATCTGTCAGACTCTCTGATGAATTTAGTGAAAATAATGCAAATAAAGTTTAGTCCACGGCTAAACTATCAGTTTTGGTCTGATAAATGAAGTTGTACACATTGCTGTCACCTTTATGCCTCCGTTTCCCCATATATAAACCAGTAATGAGCTATTAAACTCACTTATGAAGAAAGCATTAGTGAAAAATCCTACCATGTAAAAAGCTTGATATTATTGAAGCAAAGGCAATTTTAAAAATTGAGACGCCTGTGTTTAAAGGCTTGTAAAGAATTAAAAGATGCTGAAATTCTTTCCATTTCTGTGGATCTCATTTGCTAGAAGATGAAAGACAGACAAAGGAGTAATCAGGCATATACAATAGGTTGGGCTGTGGAAGTGGTGGGGGCCAGGTGCCTGTATTTCTTTTCTAATTGCATGAGGATTATGAGCAAACTTTGACGTGTATCAGGTTTTCTAAGCAGAGGAAAATGCAGTGAATTTCTTACAGCTGACATGATCTCCTATCAACCATGTGCTCCACTGCACTCCAAACCAGAATTCCCACAGTATTTAAGCACCTAAAAATACACACTACTGCCTAATGGTGTTCTCAAAAGTGCAAATGAAGTGCTTACATCTCACTGAAATCACCTGTCTCTTTAGGTGCTGTACAAAAACCCAGTAAGTGCTTACCTTCACCTGCAGGCACCTACAACAGCTTAGAAAATGAGGCATTAAGTGAGTAAGGAGTCCAAATTCCCATCAAATCATCAAGACGATAGGTGCCGCGCTCAGACTGCCTGAAGTAATGGTCAAAGGTGGATTGAGATACCTGCTCTGGGTTCTTAGCTTGAAGCAGGAGTGGAGCAGGGGCTAGTCCTGGACCTCTTACAGTAAGGAACTTCATATTATGGCTGTGACTGCTGCTGTCCATTCATCATGTATCCAGGGATCTCACAACTCTGAATAGCTTGGGGCTGTCTCACAAATTACTGACATGGCTAGGAGAAGCAGGCTAGGTCTGCAGCACAGTAGATTTGCAGCAGGTTGGGTTTCCAGCAGACAAACCAGCTTCACCTGACATGCAGTCACGGCTCTGAATAACTCTGAATATGGGGCATGGGCTTTTGTATACCTGTGCACATTTCCTGGGAGAGAAGAGCCAGCCAAATAGGAAGAAACAGAGCTGTGGGAAAGTATTCTACTCTATCTCTGCATGGAAGGATGCAGGTGGACTGGGTGGCTTTTCTTCAGCTGCCTTTTCACAGACAGACTTGTCCTTTCCACCCCTCTGTCCCTCTGCCACTGCCTTTTACTTCCCTCCACCACTCCTGCTCATCACTTTGTGGAATTTAGAAACTCACTAGAAAGAAAAAGGTTTTTTTTTTTTTTTTTTCTAAATTCCAGCTCTGTATGCAGCTGAAATCAGTCTCCATTCAAAATATGTTTATGAAGAATTTTAGTTTGATTTGCAGCTTGTGTAAGCACGGATCAGTCTTGCAAAATAGAAAAGATTGCTTATTGTTCTACATGCGTAGAGCAAGACAGCAAGACAACTTCATCCTATGCATGTACAAAAAAGTATATGGGCCCAATTAATTTTCGTTCATTCTGTATTATTATCGAGTCTTTGTGTTATACTGGTTTTGAAAATAAAGTAAGAATTTTCCAGACCCCTTGCAGAAGATTTAATCTCTATTCCAGTCTGTTTGTGGTGTTTTTTTATTTTTGACATTTTTCTCTGGCGGGACAATGAAACTACATTTGGCAGTTTCAAGTTCAATTTATAAAGCATTATAGAACTTTCCTATGTGATCTAACAGGAACTGGTAATTTACTTCTGTGTCTTGGGATCACTCTGTAGAAGATGCTAATGCACAGTTGCTCTGCTGTGATAGATTTAGTCTGTTGGATGACTGAAGCAACTTGCATAAATAAAGGTCTGTATCTTTGATATAGCTACTGAATCAATGCAAAGGGAGATTTACGCCAATTTTGCAGCTTCCTCATTCTTGGGAAATTCAGTTACTGGGAAAATTCCTGTCAGAAAGTTAAAACTGCAGATGACCAACCTAATCACAGCAGCTTCCCATTCTCTCTGTCTGTGCGGTAAAAAATTGAGATAGCAAATGACGTGTGTATCAGCTGGTTCTTCACAAAATGGCTAAGTAAGCAGTGGGATTCTTTGTGGGAGTTAATAACGGATGCTGAAAGTTTACACAGGCTGAGAAGGCAATGAGATCCTGGAAATCAGGCACATATTCTGAGGAAATGCCTTTATATACTTAGTTGTTGTTACAATCTCCCTCTGGAACTTGCTATTGACTACTTCCAGTGACAATATAGCCTTTGATCTGACTTGGCATGGATGTTCTTAGGAGAAGGAAAACTTCCTAGAAGAAATTCTGAAAAATTTGCAGAAGGAGCTGCAAGCTTTTGTGAGTTCAATGCAGTAGAGCCCGGTGGGAGGGAACATGGCATCTTGCTAATTAATGGGTTGAATTGTCAGGCAACTTTAATCTCTCAATGGGCTAGTCAACCCCGTTAATCAGCTCAACCCTGCATGGGTCTCCTCTAACACTGCTGTTAGTGCCACATTGTATTAATAATCAAAATTCCAATTAAATGACACTTTGCAAGTCTGCCTTTCCCATGTGCAAATGAAACCTGAAGTCACAGTGGTTGTTGTCTCTCTTTTATAGGATTTTGTAGTTATTGTTCTTTAACACCTGTTTTGGAGTGGAGTATATTTGCTCAAAATCTCATTATAATCCACAACATGCAGCAAACACCTTGCAGTTGTCCTGTTGTTTTATTTTCATTTATTTTTATAATGAGTATAACAATTAAAAAGACACCATTTTGATGAACACCCAGGAGACTCTGAACATCCAAGTATTTAAACTCCAGGTGTTGTCAGAATCTTTTTTTTAAAGTACAAGTCCACCATTTTTGTGCTTTTTTATTCACTTGAAACATGAAACCCCAAATGATGCTCACTTAAAAAATAGCGCAGTCAGCCTGGTTTGTAAATTGTGAATCTGCTTTCAGGAGGCAGGGAAAACAAAGAGGAAGCTAGGAGAAAAGGGCTGCTTTCACAAAAAAAAAAACCAAACCCCACCTAATAAGATGGCTAGGTTTTTATCCAGACTGCATGCAGATTTGATTAGAATTCATCAGCTGAAACCTGGCCAGTGCTTATGGGTCCAGAACACAGCTTAAATTTTTTGTTTATTTGCTGTAGGGGTGAGATTTTGCTGGGAATATCTTAATCAAAGCCCTCTGCCTCCCACATCCTTCAGGAGAAGTTAATCAGTAGCTGAAACCCAAATCTTTCATATAATCTTTGAATCCATGAGAGCATCTGTTAAAAGCCTCACGCTGCCCTGTGTAACCCCAAAATCTTTCTAACAGGACTCCTTAAACTATTTCACAGAGCAGCATCCTGGCACGGAAGCAGGCAAGACATTGACATCTTAGATTATTCCTCTCAGGATCTTTATTCTGATATTCATAGATTAACTGCTGTATATTAAATTTCTATCTTAATTATGAGTTCTGGCTCAGACTACTCAGTAACTAAACTTTATGGTGTTGGATTTAAGAAACATAGTAATTGTCTATTACTGAGGTTAAAAATTATAGTCACTGATTTCTTTTTAAATCTCTTCATGCTCTTTCATTGGGTGTGATTTGTTATGTGCATTCCTTAGTTGTGATCTGCCTGGGACTGAGAATGTAGTTTGCTATTTGTGTCCAAAGAGTTCTCCACCGAGCAATTTGTGTACACCACAGTGAAGGTGGGGTGTACACCCATGAAATCTCTGGGGAACTTATTACAGAGATCAGCAGCATTTTGGAAATATCATTTGGTTTGTGGTCATGTAATTACTCGCTCACCTGACCAGGGTCATGTCCTCAGTCAGCAGAGGTCTCAGAAGACAGCCAGCCAGCTAGGTAGACAGCACTGCACCCAGTCTTTGCCAAGTATCATCAGTACTTGCCCCCTAATGTGGAAACCACAGAATTAGCAGAAATGCATCCATGTGGGTTCAGGGCTGACTGCTGCACAACGGGAAATGCTTTCATAGAGCCAGAGGAGAGGAAGGATACAAAGAATGCAAGCACCAGTAAATGAGAAAAAATTGTTGGGTCACTCTGACTGGTTCTGTGCTGTAGCTATGGAAGGCAAGTCATATAACTCCTGCTGATTTCAGAAGCACAGAATGGGTCCTTTCCTGCTTTCCTAAGGCAACAGGAAAAAGAAAGAAACCTACACTCACTGCAGAGATGCTGCAACTGCATGAGGGTCCTTTAATTCCATATGGTTTGTTTCATAAGGAGAGGTAAAATCTGAAACCATCCTTTGTCTGCCTCACTGAGTGACCAGTTGTTTATATTAGCCTTGCAGTCAATCTTTCTCTGTGCCCCTTGACGTGTCAGTACTGTCAGCCCAGCAGGAGCCCAAAGCTGTTCCCAAGTTCAACACCATCCACATTGTCTGTTTACAAGCTTCCCCTCTGACATGGCCTCTGGTCAAGATACGGAGATTGAGGCAGGGGACAGATTTAGGAGTTTCTCATCAAACCTATGGTGTCTCAGCAGTTTGGGACCACAGGACAAAATTTTCTATAATCCACTTACCGGTAATTTTCTGAAACCTGTTTTTTGCGTTTCTCAAGCACAGTGTGGCTTTGAGAACAAAATTCAGCCAGGTTACTACTGACAGCAAGGCCAGTAAGTAGATCCGTCATGGATTTTTAATGCAGACATGGCCCCTGGTGCAGAGGTGGCGCAAGCAAAAAGTGGTAGACTGAGTGTCACTAAGACCTAGAGATTGCAGGAAAGAGGGAAGACACACTTGAAGAACATCCCACAAAAATCCCCGCAGGGAAACACCTTTACACCCTGTGAGTGTCTGGTTTAACCCGCAGCTTCCTAACCATAGTTAGTCTCTCTGATCCTCTAGAGTGTCTGGGAACAGCTTTTCAGGAAGCAGACATGGCCTGGAAATATGGATGCCTCCTTCTATCCTGGCAAATTGCCCAATAAACCAAGCCTTAGTCTGCTACCTGCTCTTTCTACTTTCAGGGTACCAGTCTCCTCCTCACTCTGAGCTTCTGCAAATCGTTGCTGTTATTACCACTGTGCTGGTTCTTCCATCAGGAATGTCCCACAGCTGCGGTGTAGACCCCACAGTTGGTAAGGCCAGATCAGCCTGCCAAACTGGAACACCCTGGCAAAACAAGGGCCTCGGCCAAACCCATTGTTATCAATGGAAACATAGACTTTCTGGGTTGCGTAGGCTTTGGGGACCAAAATTCAGTTGCTCTTGAGCTTTTCAAATAGTTTCACTCATTGCAAGGTGAAAAGGAACAAGTGAGATGATGGAATCTGATTAACCACCTAATACTGCCCTAAATTAATTCATGTTTGAGGTAGACACATCTTTAAGAAGACACCAGTTTCGATTTAGAAATAGGATTCTACCAGCTCACAACATGTAGTAGTCAAGGGAGAATATTAGCTCCAAAGAGGAGGGAGAGTAATGGAGTGGAGTAAGAAAGTTCACATATAATGTATCACATCTTCAACTAATGTAAACCAACTTAGAATCCCTGAAGCCAAAAGAACTATACTGATTTATGCCATTGTAGGAATCTGAGTCCGGACTTTTTCTTTGTTTTTAAGGAAAGCTTTGCACTTCATTGTAATGCTGCTGTTGAAAGAACAGGTGGGGGGTTACATTTGTGGAACTATGATGAAGTGTGCTGTACTTTGTACCTGATAAGAATAATGTGTTGATTTATTAGGTGGGTAGGAGAGAAGATTTATGTCCTTAATGATGCATTTCCCCTGCTTTTATGTATTTGGTGTTTTGGCAAATGACAACTCTGTAACTAATGCAACTTTGCTTAATTACAACCCATTTTCTTCAAAACCAGTGGGGACATGAATTTTCAAGGGGACTTGCCTTCATGGAAAACATGAAGGGATAAAACCCAACTGCTGCATTACTAAAAGGACAAAGAAATGGTAGTAAAAACCAAATTGTAAGAATGCAAGATGTCAAGTCAGCTGCTGGTATTGCTGTTGAGAAACCAATTCCTCTCTGATTTTGAAGGAATAAGGATTATTAATGCAATTAATGTGGGGTTTTTTACATTTAAAAATCCAGGTAATGATTCAAAGACATTAGACATGGTACCATTTGCTAATTTGGATTAAATATGTGATATCTGTAGGATTCATGGTATGCCAGATACATTCAAAACATGAGTGGACAATGCAGAAGCACTAAACAAACTATCTGTGTGGGTACAATTAGCAATCCAACTGTATTAACACAGGCTTCACCATAGGCAACCTAGGAATAACCATAATCCAGAATAATGTCTATCGGTTGAAACACATTCTTTATTGCTCAGACACCTAAAGTAGTTACTTATAAGTGAGCCTAACTGTCTCCAAAGCCTGATCACAGAGAAAACAGCCTCCCTAAGAAGCAGTCCAAGGATGCGAAGGAAAAATATGCGAAGACACAAGAGAATTTTGAGTTATGCTCAAGTAAACTTGATTTGCTGTAATGTAGCTGCAGATGAAGCTCTTCAAGAGTGGTGTAAGAGCAGACAAGACCTGGTGGATGAGCTGTGTGCACGCAGGATACATCATTTGAAGAAACCTCTTGGGATGATTTCAAGCAGTATTCATTTCAGATCATTTGGTGACTTGATGGCAACATGGAGAGGTTGCGTGGGTTTCTTATAGAGGGCCTTTTCACTTTGCACAACCCACTTGGAGCATGAATTTCACCCATAAAGCCACAGACGGCATGTGCAAGTGTGGATTCTTTTGTTCTTTTCCCCTCTTTTGGCAGAAATAGAAGGCATTTTTCTTGACATTACTCTTTGTCAAGAATAACAAAGTCCTATGGAAAACGCTCCGTATCATTTCAGACATTGAAATACAGCAACAAGGATTGATAGACAGAAAACCAACAACTGGTACATGATTAAATTATTACAATCAATCATGTTAAGGGATCTGAGATAGTGCTGGCTAGCTGTTATCTGATGCATGTCAATACAGCTCTGTTTGAGCTGTTTTTTTATTAACATGAAGGTTTTCCTTCTCCTTCCTGTCGGTGTCAAGTAACACAGCATTGGCAGTGTAGAGGGGGTCTATACAGACTCTGGGGGTCTGTCTCCCTAGTAAGGGTGCTCTGGTGCTCCTGGACAGTGGGGCTTGTAAATTTTCTGCTGCAGTTTCCATAAAATCCATAAAATTTCAGCTGTGATTGTGTTCTTGAAATTCACTTGTCATGCTAAATTTTCCATGCTTTGTCTCTGACCAAAGATAAATCTTTATCTGGTGTCTAAAATGTGTTACAGAATTCTCAAATCTACAGTTCATTTAATCAACATTAAAGATATATTTGGTTATTTTAATTAAAAACTGTTGTTATGTAGCACTCAGCCATTTAGCTAGAGCACTTTACTTCATCATGCTGGAGTGATTACTCACAGTTTTCATCCAGGGTGTCTAGGATAGGTATTGTATTATTCATATTATAGCTATTCACCTTCTGGCAAGTATAAAACCTCACATTTGCTAACACTCACTCCCCAAGAAGTTTCTACCAGACACTCTCCTTGTGACTACAAAGTTCTCAGGGTTTGCAAGGGAAAGCAAGGGAGTGAGGTTTTGTCTAGACTATTGTGTAGGCAGACACTGACATTTGCCCATAGGCTGAAGTAGGAAGATGCAAGCCAAGTCTGATTCACGAACTGCGAGTGTGTTAGCGGGACCCCAGACCCGAGGTGATATTGCAGACCTCCTGCAAAGATGTATTAGTTGGAGGGCAGCAGCCTGCTAAGCTGCCGTGGTTATCAGCAATTTAATCCTACATGACCTGTGAGTGATGAGGTCACTCTGATCCCTAAAAGAGGAATGAGCAGGCTGGGTTCAGTGGGTGAAACATGCAGCTCTTACAGTTGGGCTGTGAGCTTGCAAAATTTCTCAACGGGCACAACTGAAGGAGGGTATGGACAATACCAGGGAGCTGATGTTACCTATCTAGAAACCCTCTCTGACCCCGCGGGAACCACTGAAATCCTGGGAAACCCCCCATCAGACTTAGGGCTCTGGTTAGCAGGCAGGCACTGCTGCCTAGGAATGAAAAATCCATGCGAGGCACGGAGAGGAAAAGTTAATGCAATATTAAAACTAGAAATATCCATTCTGTCAAATGAAATGCCCTGCTGTTTGATCCCATTTACTGGAGTAAGGCTTTATATCAAGGCATCTTGGGTTTTAAATTACATGTCAGATATAATTTTGCAGTGTGGACATGAAATGTGGGACTGTCCTTTAAGTGAAGAAAAGAGCAGCTCAGCTCGAAGTGGCTGACTAATAGTGAGCTGACTTGTGTAACGGTTCCAAATCTGGCAGGTAGCCGCAGCTGTGAATGGGGGTTTGGAAAGCGGCCGTGGACCCTGATATAGCAAAACCCAGTGCTGACTCAGCTATGTCTGTCTCCCTTGGAAGGCATCCCTGCTTTGCAACTGACTCTGCCAGGAGGACCCAGGAAGCAGAGCACCTCCGCACTTCCTTTATGATTGCGTGATGGCACCTGCAGAGAGATCTTTCCAGGGAGGAGACACCGTGTTTGTGCAGGAGAGGACTTCTGCACTTCTGATGCAGATAGAGGAACAGGATTCAAGTAAAAACATCTTGTTGTGGGTTTACTGACTGACTTCAGAAGCCACTGGCCTGTGAGCATAATAGCGCAAAACGACCTTTCCTTTCCTTTCTTGTGGAACAACACTTCTGAATATGCGTTCAAACTTACTTCAAGAGGTTTTTGTCCTCTTACAAGCCATTTGTCTACCTTATTTTATTATCCAGTCTTATTGTATCCTTGCTAACAGTGTGCCTGTTGGGATATGAAGGCAGCGTTAAGAGTCTATGTTTCTATTGTTGTACTTTCTGTCTGTCTCTGCCTGAATTTTCATGCTAGAAGAAATTTTAAGGGTGATTATCTACCTAACTGATGTGATGGGAAGATTCAATCATTCTGCTCTTTAAATTAAAAGCCGTGAATACCTAGAATAGAAAGCAGTCCCCATGGGCAATTTTTAATTAAGTTTTCTCTCATTGGTTATCATCTGTACCACGCTAATGTCTAGAGGTCTCGATGCAGATCTGGGCTGCATTGTGTAAGGTGCTGTATGAATCTGGGCAAAGGGAATAATCTCAGCTGATTTTAGCCACCTGAAAGTAAAGCATCCATGCTGAGCTGCTTGAAAGGGTTTTATGCCTTACAGCATAAAAGACAACAACAAACTAGCCCATTCTAGGATACGTATTTCAGAAAGGTGGGATGAGTCTTCTGGGAATACCTCTCTCCATTATCTGTAGCAGCCTAAACATGAAGCTTTGGTGCCTTGGTCTCAGGATGCTGAGGTGAGAATCACCCCTAGTCTCTGGCATTTTTCACCTCAGGAGGAGATAGCCCGTAGCCCAGATGAACTCCAATTTCTGCCGCAAACAATGGGGCAAGAGGGCCATTAGAAATACAGTACCAAGTGGTGAAACAATTTGCATGTTTTAAAGTAGAGAGGGAAGCAGACCTCAGACCTCCTTGTCTTAGCTTAGCCAAGTGTTGAGTCAACAAGGACTTCAACAAGGATGCAAGCTGGACATTCAAACCCTAGCTGCCTGGCTCAGTCTGGTCTGAAAGCTGGTCTACCCCGGCTGAGGTGGGATCCCAAAGGCCACTATTTACAAAGATTTCTACACAATTGTGTCTTACTTTCCCCATGAAGGAGGCAGAACTTGAGGAAGCCTTGCAGATCTTTGCTAAGGTCTTTGATTCTCTCCCTATAGGAAGCCCCTCACACCAAAATTATTTTTCGGCATGTTGCTCTCCATGTGATTGTCCAAATGAAGCCTCTGATTTTGTCACAGTCTGATATCTGCACCAGGTACTTCATCCTCAAGAGCCTGTCCTTGACAGCTTTTTAATCAGATGAATGGTCAATTACAGAGTTGGATTGAGTGAGTTAAGCACAATGGATCATTTTTTTCATTTTTACTCTCTCTTTCTATTTACAGATTGTCTGGGAATAGATGAGGATTTCCTCAAATGTATTTGTTATTTGAAATGATTCATGCATTTTGCTAGCAAATAATTCTTAGCCTGTAGATTGTTCACCAGCAATTTGTTGAGGATATTTGGAATGCATGCAATGTTGGTTACATTCATAATTCACTTCATATTGTTACTGTGCCCTGATTGTATAATTTATATAACAAAATACAGGGCAAATTATGAATTTTACAATTGCTTGCACAATGAGAAATTTACTCTCAGTGAATATTTGCAGATTCAGTCTCAACATTCATTTTTCATGAGCATTGATTCTGGCAAAACTGCTTTGCTAAAATATTTCTGGAAAGAAAACACCAAAAGGATCTTAAGCACTGACAAAAGTGTGCGGGAGGAACAAACAGGCATTCATGGAAAGTGCTTGCTGGATTCATTCAGGACTACTGCTGTGTTGTTTTACCCAGTCCTTCATCTCATTGCTGGTCTGAAGACTGAAGTGGAAATGGAAGAAAGTGAGAAAAACTGAATGTCAGTGTGAGCCTGTCACTGTCTCAGTGATTGAGGACTCCAAGTCATGTACAGGATGGCTGAAACAGAGACTATCCCCAGTTATCTTCTCTGCCTTTTGGAAAGCCTTCTTCCCTGCCTCCCCACTAACTTTGCTTTTCTATTCATTTACCCAACATATATATTCACTCCCTTTTTTTTGGCATTAATTTCTCCCCCTGTACCCTGCCGCAGGAACAGCTGGGCCCAGGCCACTGCAGGGACTCCACGGCTGCCTTCGGGCTCCCCAGGGGTGCAGGTGGTGCTTCTCTGCCTGCACAGACCCCAGGCTCAGGGAGGCTGCAAGAAAGAAAGAGGGAGGCATCCAGGTCCCTGCTGTTGCTGAGTGAACCTCTAAGCACGATGGGACAGTCAGCAAACCAGACTCATGCCACGCTGCCAAGTGCAGTGCAGTGCTGACAGCTTTGGAGCAGTCCCTTGAGAAATTGGAGGTTGCTGGCTTGGGATTTGTTTTTTTAATTCCCTCACAGTTGAGCTCTACCGAGTTATTCAAGCGAAGTATGGCAAAGCTTGAAAGCCCTGAAGACATTATTTATTTATTTTTACAAATCCTGCAATAAGTCAGTTTAGTTGTTTTGAGGTTGTTTCATAATCTTGGAGAATTTCTGCTGTTTTTTTTCCACTCCTTTTTGCCGGAGCATCTCTTGGTTCTAAGCCTCCGAGTAGCCTAGGTAACACGGTGGCTAAAAATCATGGCATTCACTTGAAATGCTAAGTTCTCCCACCTGCCGCTGGACTCCCTCTAACCTGTGGAGAGGCAGAGTGGAAAGACTGGGAGAGCTATTGTACTGATCCACCAGTAAACTAGAGACAAGATTTTCAATCAAACCTTGGCATTTGTCTACGTCAGGCCATGTATGTCAATGAAATGCACTGTCCCAATGCTGACCTACCAAAAAAACCCAGCCCATATCCTCCATCTATAGTCAAATCCCAGTGTTGCTAATTCTGAGCATGATTTTACAAGCCAGTGCCCAGGAAACCCAGTCCTGCCCTGCTGCTTCCTCTGGCTCTGGAGGGTTTATTCCTTCTGGATTCTTTCCTTCTGCAAAGCTGGTGATATGAATGGAATTAAATTTTATTGTGAGTAATGGAACCTTATTTGACCTATCTTCCCAGAGTGCAGATATTCTGGGCTAAATTCCCCCTTATTGTAACAGCACTGAAACTGGGGGAGTTATGTCAACATTGCAGTTGGTCATATTTGTCCATCTGGACAATTGAAACATTTATCATATGCCTTTATGAGCTTGCCAGCACACACAAGGTTTCATACTTACATTGCATGTGCCCTTGCATCAGCGATACTCCCCCCATGGCAGAATGCATGGCATGGCACACACCATCAGTGATGAGGTGGCTGGTGCAGAAACAGAGTGCCACATCCTTAATGGAGGTATATGGGCATGTCTGCTCCAGACATGGAAGTGAAAGAGGACAAAATCTCTTTTGCCAGCTTGCATGGAGCAGTGGCAGCCTCCCTGTGCCGTGGCTGATCTCTCTGTACACGCCCGGCTGCAGACTTTAATTAACTTCCCTGACTGAGCAGAGCCGTTGCTAATGAAGCGGCTAATTCTGAGAGCAGGGGGCATGTTCCATCATTTAGTGCATTCGTGTGATTCCAGCATCCCATAATACCCTGTTTTCCTCATCAGTTAGTTCCTTTTCTACTTTTTATAACTCTAGCTCTCTCCTTTCCCACATGGGTGTCTGTGTTCTGGTTTCAATTACATTTCTGCAAAAATCTATCTGAGCTGGATACAAAGCTGCAGTTCAAGATTTACCAATATCTAATCTCAGGAGAAAAGTGCCATGTGAAGTAGAAACCCCCAAACTGGATTTATGTGCTCACTTGGAATTAACGCAAGCCTCTGAATGAGATTTCTCTCCTTCCTCAGAATGGATTCTGTCCATAACTAGTCTGACAAAAATAAAATAAACTAGCTTTTTTTCTTGTTGTTGCTCAATATTTGCTATTGTTAAGACATGACTATTTACACCAGGGAGCAAAGGTGGTGCATCCAACTGGAGGTTTAATATCTGATACAGCCTCTGTCTGGGTCTCCAAATAGATGTAAACCTTACCAATGTAGTATCTTGAGGTTTTTTCCATTGCTTTGTGGGGTTTTTTTTCACTGCATCTTATCCTTAAGCCAGCTTGTCCTAGAAACTTCAGATGAAGTTTAGTTGAAAGGTCTTGGAATCAATTTTAGAGAAGGAAAAGCTCAGAGGGAAAGTACTTCTTGGAAACTTAAAAACTTCAAAATGACACAGATTCCAGAAGATATTGAAAGAGTGAGCAAGGGATGAAGGAAGCCCATAGTTCTAGCTAAAAAGATGTGGTTAAGGTGTTGTCTTTCAGTCAAAGAGGAACAAACTTTCTCCCAGGAAACCCCACCACCTCCATTTCTGCTTACTGTACTCTGTCATCCATTGCCTCTCTCAGGCAGTTCTGAGAAGCTCCTCACTATTACTGACAATGCGGGAACATCCAGTGCAATGCCCAGTTTTTGGGAGCTTGGACAAAAAGGAGGACGTCACCACTCATTCTGCTTGAGCATCAGGGACAAAAGGGACAGCAGGGAACAAGCTAGGAGAACAGATTACCTATGTCAGCACCAAACAGCAGGCATTAGGTAGCCTTTTGGAAGCCATGTGACTGTGAAACCTCTTTTGGGTCCTTTATGGGCCATGGTCTGGAGAAAAACTCCTGCAGACCCTTCACCCTTCTTTATCACTGCACTCCCTTTCAGCGAGGGAAGAGAGCAAGGAGAAGCGAGCTACTGCTGAGTCGAGGGAATATAAAATGTTTGGTCCAGCAAGGGAAGGGACTGAGAAAAGCTGCAGCTAGTTGTGGGTAACAAGCTGGATCCCAAAGCAAGGAAAGAAGGGAAACCTGAGTTGGAGAAGGTCCGCAGGCAGCAGGAAGGGAGGCAGTAATAGAGCTAGCTATTTGCTCGATTAATTATCATTCATTTAATTTGTAATCTAGAAATGAAATCATTTTTTGTGATTCATTCAGAGGAAATTTCCCGAGGTGCTGAGCGCAGTTTGCTAAAATGAAAGATGATAACCTGTGATTAGAAAGATGATTATTGCAGGCTGGGATGAGGGGGTTGTTATGGCAAGGTGCAGCTTAGCACTACATCTCTCTAGTCTTAAACCCAACCCATTTAGCCTTCAATGTTATACACGCTGCTGGAGAGGGGCTGGCTGGGGTTGCTCCCCTGCAATTTGGCAGGTTGTGTGAGACCAACTTCTCCATGCTTTCTCAAGCAATGTCCTGACTCTCTTTGTCTAATTTTGAAGATGAAGACACTGCAAGAGAGGGCAGGAAAGACAGAAAAAGTGTGACGTGTGAAAAATGTTAGAAAAGTGAGGAGGGGGCAAACAGAAGGTGAAGCAGCCAAGGCCATAGCAGGAAAGAGCTCCTCTGTGCCAGAGGCAGAGGAAGGGGCAAATGCCGTGTCCATCATAGCCGCCAGGCAGAGATGAAGGCTTCTGTGTGTATCAAGGACTTGACAACCTTTTGAAAACCGGGATCATCCTTCAGATAGAGGATCAACAGAGGAATAGGACAAGGAAGTCCAAAAACATGATTTGAGGAATGTCTTTTATATGTTGTGATTTAGAGCTCAATCACACTATTATTCTTGTTGATTTTGTTGTTGTTGTTATTAAGAAAGGAGGAAGACCTAACTCAAGAGATTTTAATGGTCTTTTATCAGGAATTGATAGAGACCTTGTAAGAAAAAGAACCTAAACAACAGCTAAAAAAGCCAGATCCTTATACTGGTCTCAGTTTAAAGCTTAGTGATGCTAAAGAAATAAAAATACAAGTGCTAATAATGAAGTGAAAACAAACATGAGATGCAGTGTCATCTTATTAACCATTACCAAAACTGCAATTTTTTACTTTTAACTGTATATTGACTATATTGATTCTAGCCTTCTTGAAAGTAGTACTCTGTTCACAGACACTTATGTATTTTGCCATATTCTCATTAGAGGAACAACATACTGAAAGCAAATATTGCCTCTGGTATATGGAAGTTAAAATGTATACTGCAAGCTTGTAGCTTTATCCTGCACATTTTAATGTAGATGGGGAAGTACTGCTGCTAAGTCAGAAGCAGGAGGTATTTTTATCTGCTGAATACTAGTAAATCAGTGAGTTCCCTATCTTTCATGAAAGCATGGAGAATACAGAAATATCAGTCTGTATTAAAAAGGTGATATCTATTAAAAACCGCCACAGGAGTAGAAAACACTAACAGATCCTACACCATTTGAGCTTCAGCTTTGTCTTACTTGTAGACCAGGGATGTTTGTGAGCTGGATCACACAGAGTCCTCTAGTGACAGAATAAGATACTGAAAGTGCATATGAGATCCTGAAGGATTTAATAATCATTCCTATTAGAAAATAGCAAGGTCATGAGTATTATAAAAGACATAGGCTAGCCAGTAACTTTCAGAAATGGACTGACAACCTGACCTGGTTTGAGATAAAACAGAACCAACTTTCTGTTCTGCAATTCTACTTCTTAGCTAGGCCTCTTCTAACTCTCTGAAATTAACAGCATGTTGTGCAGAAAACTTTATTCTCAGTGTGATAATACCAATGATTATAGTTTGTGCCAAGGAATGGTACATAGAGAGGCTCTTGCTTATACTTACTAGTATAACAACCAAGGTCAGCTAATTTCATTATTTGTTCCATTGGAACATCAGAAACAGAAAAGCGTAGAGGAGTCTCACTTGCGGGGAGGAGCGGACAGGACAGGTGACCCAAAACTGACCAACAGGGGTATTCCGTCTCATCTGCCCCATGCTTAGTATAAAAGCTGAAGTATCAAAGGGTCAGCTCACTTTCTTCAATGGCCGACGTCCAAGGAAGACCCTGTCTGTTCATCTGCTTTTGATCCCAATCCATATATTCCTGACTCCAGGTCCAGAATCTGGTTTCCACCTGTCGTTGAGTTGTCCAGGACTTCCCTAGTGCCTGCTGGTGACATCATTCTGTGAGCTTGATACAGTTTTGTATATATTATTGGATTTATTTCACTATTTCCTTTAAATTTTATTATTAATATTTCATTAAAGTAGTTTAGTTCATTCTAAACTTGTAAATCTCTTTATCTCTTTTCCTCCTGGCTTTGGAGTGAGAGGTGGGGTGAAAGCATCTGTCTTGTCATTGGCCAATTTTGCCAAAACTGTGGCACGTCCTTAGGCACAATTCTGAGTGCCCATTTTCTACCTGGGATCAAGAATCATTTGGTGGCAATAGTCCTGCACGCTGTGTATCAGAGCACCATTTGCAGCTGGCCAGAACAATTTTTTACTCCCATTTTAAGTGAACTTAGCACAGTACCAGAAATTACACAGGGGAAAGGCAGAGACAAGCTGAACACATTATTATTTACATCATTACACTTCAAAGCTGCAGTAAATTGAGAGATCAGAGTTTCATCTGGCTAGGCACTGGACAAACACAGACAAAAAGGCAATATGTCTTTTTCCTTTTTTTATTTTTCCCCCTCTTAGTGTTCCTTCTGGGAAATACACAGGGTAATAATGAAAAGCCCCATCTCTAAACTCTCTGATAGTCAGGATTCTTTTGATCTGACCTAAGTCCAATGCTTGGAAACCTGAAGCTCTGGATTTCACCAAATGAAGTGAGGGAAAAGTGCCTGTGCATACATTACCCACAGGATGAGCAAAATAGTGTAAGTTTTGGGGATGTGTATCTACTTGTGTCAGTGTTTTCTGGCTGGAAGACATGGGCACCACAGCTATTGCCACCCAGTTGGAGCTACACCTTCCAGTTTTATCAGTGCTGATGCTTTTAATTCCCAAATATTTTCTCAATCACTCCTCACACTAAAGGAGGACACAGATTTCTCTTCAAGGTAACTGTAAATGACATAGGAGAGAAACTTCCCAGAGAGCCATCACACGTTTCACAGGATGTAGGAACATCTCAGAAGAACGAGAAAGAAGAGCTAGGCTGTGTCTGAGCAACACTGAGCCTCCTTTCTCTGATGTGGCCAAGACGGGATGAACAGGATAAAAGCAACCGAGCCAGCACACTGTGATGCCCACACAATGTATTGAGACTTTCTAAGGCAGAAGTTGCACCCAGATGGTAGTCTTAAATAGCCATTAGGACACCTGCACTACAAAGAGAATGCACAGACACTCTTGTCCAAATTCCACCTCCTCTACTAGGCAAAGTTTCCACTCTTTGGTTGTACTTGCTGCCTCTGAAATCTTTTCTTAACACACAAGATAAATGTGAGACAATGAAGCACAGCTTTTATAGCACTGCTCATGCAAAATGGACCCTTAAGCACTTTGCCCAGTTAAATCACACAGTTACAGAATTAAATAATGTAAATTTAATTTTTTTCAGCTTTAATGTATTATTCCTTGTTTTATTGCCAGTGTCCAATTTGAATAATTCTTTCCCTTCTCTTTTAGTGCTATTATTTAATATTTATATAACAGTGCCGATCAGAGCCCTCAATAAGACTGATCTAGGTGCTGCATAGACTGAGTAGTCACACATTATGCTCTTCAAGAACAGATGCTGCAGATACAAATTTTACTTTTACTGAGGTCCGTGGCAAAACTTTAATTGATTTCACATAAGTCCTTAGAGAGATCTTGTCCAAGTGTGGATACCTGATGATCCTGTCATCCATAGTCTGATTGCAGGTGGACCTCTTTGTGGTTTTAAAAAGCCCAAGATTATATTCTGGATGCTGTACCTCGAGTTTAAGCAATTCCCAGCTCATGCTCAAGGCACAAGCATGGTAGCTAGGTCTTTGGTGTGCACCATGCCAACGAACTGAGGTCTGGTGAAAACCTGCTGAGGAGACAGAGATGAGCTCTTTGAAAGCCTGATCAGGATGATGTCTGCAAAGGACTTCTAAAAGTCTGTGTCTCAGTGTCTGCAGAGCCCTGACAGAAAGCCATCAGGAGGCAAAAAATATGCTCAGCCTCTGTGTAGCTAAGTGGACAGAGGCACAAAGAAATGTGGCGATCTACTTGATAGGGGTCTGGGCACCAGTATATGGTGGAGAGGAGTGACTAACTCTGTTTCAGACATACGTACAAGCCTCAGTGCTTGAATCAAGCTCATGTTTTAATTCCATGATTTTTTCTGGAGTGATCACTTCTGTCTCCCTGCAGTTTGCTAGCTGAGCTTCAGAATCCTGAAAAATCACTTCAAGTATACTGACCTTTCTATTCTGAGCCAGCTTTCACCAGTCCCTTAGAAACAGTAGCGATCCCCAGGGGACCACAGCCTGCAGGCTACAAACCGCTGTCCTAGATACTCCTCGGCTGTTCTGAAACACCAGCTTCCACAAGGATGCAGGAAACCCGACCTTTGCACAACCTTTCTGGAGAGGTAGACCTGCACAGAAAAGAAACCTTTTGGATGGCTCCAGTGAAGTAATCTTTCATAGACAGTTCTCTGCAGCCAAGACACAACATATTGAGCACCAAACCCAATTCCTTACTGTAAAAGCTCCTCTCAATTTATTTCATCTTATTGCATGTTGAATAACAGCCAAGTTCCATGCCCAGTGGCCTCTCACAGACCATATCTACCTCTTCTTCCTCATATCCTTCACCAAAATCTGGCCAAAAGTTTTTAAGCAGATTTTTTTTTTTCCTTTTGTCATTCCAATGAAATAAAAGTGTGTCAGGAGACTGTACTGATTTTCTAACATAGTCTGAGGGAAAACAGGTTTCCTGTCAACTTCCTTTTCTCCTGGCCACCCACCCATGAAACGCTGCAGAGCAAAACATCTGCTAGCTCTGGGAATTTCAGAGGGAAACTGCTCAGACCAGGCACAGCTCTCCCGAGCAGACATCTCAAAACCCTGATGGTTAGTCCCCAAGTGACTCAGGAAGCACTACTGATTTTACTAAGAAAAATCACAGTACAGTAAAATTTCAGGAGTCTTGTCCCACAGTAGTTATAGGGTTTGACCTTAATCGATTGCCCTGTTCTGTTAATCTTCTCTACATGATGCTCGTTTAATGTTTGATCGTTCCTATAACACAACTGCACTAATTTTAATGGACTTCCACAGCTTGCTCCCTTTTTCATTCATAGGAAGATCCTCTTCTGCCCCATCATTGCCCCATCCAGGCAGTTTTTCATGAAAGCCCTCTCATATCACTATTCTGTTCTTCTCTGTGAAAGCTCTGCTCCAAAAGATCTGTACCAGAATAACACCTTCAATAACCTCATTTCCCCACGTTGCTCCAGACAAACTTTTGAAACACAACAAGATGCTGTAGAAAAGCAGAGAGAAAATAAGCGTGCACTTTCCTGTGGAAGCTCTCGCCCTTGCCACTCTCTGAGGATCCTCTGTTGCTGTCTATAGCATTTCCCTGGAGGCTGCTGTCTGAATGACAAACAAGGGAAGGAACAAGACACATCTGAAAAGAACACAAGCTCCCAGAAAACCCTTAAGGGCCTTTCCACTGCTGCAGAGAATTAGCCTCTGGGAATCAAAAGGAGACCTCTGAACACCCAAACAGAAGTTCCCTCTGAGGCTTTCAAATCAAACAAGGCTTCCCTGAAATTTAAGGTTGCCTTTAACCCAGCTTGATGTGGTGTTCCAAGCCCAAGAGCTCTTTGTGCTCCAGCCATCAAAAGACAATTCAGGCACGTGGCTCAGAGCAGCCTCCACCTCTCTGGCAGGGAAATATAGGGAGTCCTTTCCCAGAGCACCCCAAGCAGCTTTGTCCAAGGGAGCCTTTTTCAATTGACTATGGTTGCTTCAGGGCCTAAGTCAAGCAGCACTCAAACAGGTACCAAACTTAATGTGTGTATTGGAAGTCCTAAAGAAGTCAGAACAGCAGCAGTCCTTCGGTTTGGACAATCATGCCAGGCTTTGGTACAATCGGTTTTACAAAGCACCATACTTGATGGTTTTGAGAGCAAGCTGAGTTTCTGAGATTGAGGTCACACTCTTAACCCTCTTCTGGAGGGTTTTTCTTGGTTTTTGTTTGTTTGTTTGTTTGTTTTCTGTGTTTGTCTTTTAATGTGAATCTATAAATGAAATTCCAAATCCCAGCAAGTAAATTAAAATAATTGTAGAAAAGGTGTGCCAAACTGGCTTGTCTCACCGTGTTGACCCAAGTCTAAGTTCTTTTAACCTGGTGTGCAAGAAGCCAATACACACACATAGGCAAGATACTTGTTTATTTAATTCCTGTGCAGATGTAGGTGTTAGGTGGTGCATCCACAAAGCTAGCACATCTCAGGTTGGCACATGGTAAGCATTTACATGTTTTTGAGCAACAATTATCAGTACTTTCTATAGTTAGGCTCAGCCATCCTCATTCCCATTATTTCTTGCTTTTCTTCATCTCTTTTATAAAGTCACAGCATCCTCTTTTTACTACACATGCTCTGTGAGGAGGGGTTTTTCCCCTCCCACGGGTGAGTTTTTCACTATATTAATTAGGATAGTTCACTCATAGTTCAAGGGACTTATTTGGCCTTGTTAGCAGTTCTGGTCACCTTGAGTTTAGGTTGGTATTCCCTTATTTTGGCTAATTTATGGTATCACCCTGTTCTTTCTCCAGGGCCACATCTTGCTAACTATTTACAGTGGTTAATTGTACCCTTTACTTCTACCGTTTCTCCAACAGCTTGTGCAAACAGCCAGGACACTGTTCCTCCTAGCTGTTTTTTCTTAAGTGGTCTGTTTTCCATCTTTTTCCCAGGAAAATATCCTACAACAATATTGCAGCTTAATGCATTTTGCTGTTGGGGTGCAGGTTTCCTAATAACCTACCTTTTTTTTTTTTCCTTCCTCTTTTCTATCTTTTGTTCTCATCCAACTTTTCTTAGTAATATTACTGACTCCCTGAGACACTGTTAAAAATCTCCTCTCTCACTGCCTGAAGCTGAAGGACAGTGAGACAGAAATGGGTCCTGGTATATGCTGTGGATCCTGTGGGAGAGCCTCTGTAGGAGAACAGCATTCAGGAAAGACCCAGATGGCAGCAAGCACCAGCTGGTCCTTATTGCCCTCTTCCCTCTGGACCACATCTTTGTTTCAACCTTCCCAAGAGACCAGGAAAGATTTAGATGCATTACTTCTAGTATTTCAGGTTCTGCAGTTCATGGTGGTGTTGCTCTGACTGTTAAGTCAAGCAATGTCTTTATATCTAATTTCCTTTCCATTAAAACCTATAATAGGGCACCATCATGGTTCCTATTGCCACATTCTGAGGCACATATAGTATCTGATCTGCAGGAAATTAAGACATAATGTCATCTCTGACTTGGTTGCCTTCTCTCCTTAATACTTTAATAGATGCCTAATGTAGCTTTTATATTCCAAAAGAGTTCATTAGTTTACAAATTAGCAGCCTGAAGTGAATTTTGCTACCAGTGAGTGACTTTCCATTTCTAGCAATATGTCTGGATTTCTCTTTTTTTTTAGGATTAGTGTTTATAAAATATAAGTGAGATGAATCACTCAGCTACATGAACTACTGAGGCATCCATGATAGTCTGTTCTTATAGTCTGTCCTTCCACCCACACCTCCCACCACTTCGAAACCCAAAACCCGTCCCATCATTTTACCTTCAGCCAGAAGAAAATATATCTTTTCCTCTAGGAAACTGGTTGGGCTTGGGAGAACAAAATGATGGTGACACTGTGCACTTGACTTTGAGAGAAGCTCAGCAGCTGCATCTAGGGGCCTTAGGCGACTTGCAAGGTGTGAGGCTAAAAGATCAATGTGTCCAGCCTCCTCAGGCATGAAAAGATATCCTAAAACCCGAATGCTCAGGAGAAACTTAAAACAAGTATATTCAATTAAAAAAAAAAATTAATGAGACAAATCTCTGCATTTGTCTGGCATCATAGGCACCAGTTTGATATCACTGACAGCCCATCTTCAGGTTCTATTCATGTCCTCAGAGCTTAATTAGTGTTATGAACTCCATTTCTATTCACATGAGAAGCTCTCAGGTAAGGATGACAAAAAGTACAGAAAAGAAATGGGGAAGTTTTACTGAATTTCAGCAATATAGCCATAATGTCTTCTGGGTAATTTTTTTCTGGGCAATTACATGGAGAAAATGAGGCAGAAGAACTATCCAAGGCAGCAAAGGGTTAAGAGCAAAAGGTGCACTGCTCTGTTAAGGTCCTCAGACCAGTCCTGCTGCCCGTGTCAGCAGTTTGCTGGAACAAAACCAGTGGGAACCGTGAACCTCTAGTATGTCAGTACTGAACCTTCCTTTGAAACATGGCGGGTGCCAGGAGCCAACCTTGTGTAAGTGCTAGCTTTGGAAATGCTCGAGAGAGATACAGTGTCAAAATCTCCCAGAGGTTTTTCCCTAATTAAAATGACTGCTCCCATACACCTGCCAAACCTCTTTTCTCTGCTGGTCTCAGTGCATTGGATTTTCTCTCCGACATTTTCTGAAGCACAGCTGGCCTCTTTTGCTGGCTTGAATGGCGACAAATAAAATCCTCCCTCTGCAGATGTAGAGAAACAGCAAGCAATACTGTCCCAGTGGTGGGGGGAAATGAGCCATCATGGCCCAGACACCACATCCTGGGAGGCTGATGCTGGGTATTTCCAGCTCCATGGAATGTGCTTTGGAAATCCTGGGAAATGGAAGAGACAGAATCACAGAATGGTTAGGGTTGGAAGGGACCTCAAAGAACATGTTGTTCCAACCCCCTGCCCTGGGCAGGGACACCTCCCACTAGACCAGGCTGCCAAAGCCCCATCAGGTCTGGCCTTGAACACTTCTAGGGATGGGGCACCCACAACTTCTCAACCTGTTCCACTGCCTCATCACCCTCAGAGTAAAGAATTTCTTCCTGACTCTTTCAAACCCTTCAAATGTGTGTGTTGAATAAATATTTAAAGTATTCTAAATCTACCCTCTTTGAGAGAGCTTTTTTCTTTTCACCCAAGTGAATACAGTTCCTTGCATACACTTGTGTTTGGTATTTAGTATGTATTTTACAAGGCTTTTATTTTTTTTTTTAATATATGCATTTATTTCAAATAATAAGGTGCACCATAATTGAAAGAATTCATAGCTTTTTAGAAGACATTATATAGTGCGGAAAGTCTTCCCACAAAGGGAAAGAAGTAATAAGAAAGCATGAAGCATGTTGGGACTGCTATCTCAGTGTATTTGGCCGAAGACACTCTTGTGTTTCACTAATGGAAGACAGAACTGGTGAAATCATTGAGATTCAAAGCGAAATCTGACAAAGAAAATGTTGCAACCTGCTCTTGGGAAATCTTAACACAAAATCCGGAGCATGAGAAGAGTGGATTAGGCAACAACTCTGCCATGCTGAGCAACAGAAATCTTTCAGTATCATCACAGTTATTTGTCCTCACGAGATATTTTCACGGTACCTGCATTGCAACAAGAACTGGGCTTCTCAAGGGTCTCTCCCAGCTGGGACCTGAATCTCCATGGCACATATGTTTCTTGGTGTGCTCCATACTAGTGGTCATCAGTGACCTGCTCTGGCCTCACACTTGCAAGGCAATGCACAAGAGAGTTCACCCACCAGTTCTTGTCACTCAGTCATCTAGGCTAATTCCTCTCCTTTTAATTCCTGCAGGTTTCCTATGAATAGTATACATCCAGACACTTTCCAGCACACAGGTGAGGCAAGGCTGATGACTCACAAATCAATTCTACAGCTGGTGTCAAGTACTTTAATCACAAACTGAAATGACTTATCTTCATATTTACAAGACAACATTTAACAAGGAAAAAAACCACAAACACACAAAAAACCCCAAAGACAAAGAGACCATGCCTGGGGATTGATCTCACCTGTGTTTAACCACCTGAAAGGCATCTAGTATAGGTCTCAATCCTTCTGTAGTCAGCAGAGAGTGATTACCACCTCTTATCACTTGTCAAATCCTCCTCTGTGCCCTCCACAGCTGTTACAGCTAGGGACGAAGTGCTTTCAGAAAGTGGAAGCACTGTAATGTACCGTCAGAGGGAACTGGGTGACTTCATGAAACAGCAGTAAGTATAAGCAGATGGAGGAACCCTGGAGAAACACCTTTTAATTAATCTGAACTCTTTCTATGGTCAAAATATATATGAAGATGTCATTAGGGTGCCAGAAAATCCAGCATAAAAATCCACAGTGAAGTCCATCTCTGGTTTTGTCTCCATAACTATGCTGATGTCACTGAAGGCAGTCTCGGACAACGTACTTGTGTGAGTTTTGGCTGAGGTAGAGTTAATTTACTTCATAGTAGCTAGTATAGGGCTATGTTTTGGATTTGTGATGGAAACTGTTGATAATATAGAGATGTTTTAGTTATTGCTGAGCAGTGCTTACACAGAGTCAAGCCCTTTTCTGCTGGTCACTTTGCCCCACCCATAAGTAGGCTGGGAGCACACAAAAAGTTGGTGGGGAACACAGCTTTGACAGCTGACCTCAATGGACCAAAGGGATATTCTATGCCATACGATGTCATGTTCAGTATATAAAGTATATAAAGAAGAAGAAAACGGGACAACATTTAGAGTGATGGCATTTGTCTTCGTGAGTAACTATTACGCATGGTGGAGCCCTGCTTTCCTAGAGATGGCTGAACACCTGCCTACCGATGGGAAACGGTGAATTAATTCTGTGTTTTGCTTTACTGGTGCACCCGGCTTTTGCTTTACCTGTTATACTGTCATTATCTCAACCCACAAGTTTTCTCACAGGTACTTTTACAATTCTCTACCCCATCCAAACTTAGGGGAGTGAGCAAGCAGTTGTGGGGTGCATAGGTTCTGTCTGGGGCTAAACCACAATATTAGTTAAAGCTATTAAGAGCTTGAATAGATACTGTTTTTTTTCCATAAAACTGCTGCCTCCTAAAAAAATCCAGAGTGATAAGAAGTCTCAAAATCATACAAAAGGATGATTTTCATTTTAAATGTTTAGAGAACCTGCCCCAGCATGCACTGGTGTGCGCACGAGCGTGACTTTGTAGCACTGCATGCCTCAGGGATGTTGCAGGCAAGAAACAAAAGATGATACGACTTCAACTGAGTAACAGTTCCCTGGAAATTCACAGTTTATTAATCCTTCTTGCTTCAAGATTAGCAAAAGGGAGGTTGGTTTTTTGCTTGTGCTTTCTGTTCACAAGTCAGAGTGTAGATCTGGGACAAGAGATCAGTTGGACATCACTGCACTCTCTGTGGCTGGCATTTCTATGGGTAGTCCCCAAGTTTGAAAGAGTCAGTAGCTAGAACAATACTAGGCAAAGTACAAATATAGCTGCCCTGCTCATAACATCTGCCTGATATGCACTTCCAGCCACTGTCACAAACAGCATATACACTGAACAATCCTTTGGTCCAACAGGTACAGCCATGTTTAGATGTAGATACACCCAACAATTAGTGCATACATATTTTTGCTGTGTGTTAACTGCAAATAACCAAATGAAAGCCATGTCTATACCACTATCTCTAAGGAAAACTTCAAACTTCGGATGCAGCACCACATCAATGTGCCTCTATGGCTCTTTAATCTGGCCTCGTTTATGTCCAGCCAACCTAAAGGGAACACATATGTGACTATACACATTGCTACAGGCATACCTTAGAATGATCAACATTAACATTTCTGGGCTTCTTTTACCTAGAAATTTTGTTCTAAGTAGAACATGATAAACTAAGGAAGTGTGGCATATGTTAAATATTAGGGAATATTTCTCACAGTTAAACCAGCAAGGAATGTAGTGATAAGGAGTGGTGTAATAGACCAAGATACTGCCTTTTGAGGCTTTGTGGTGCTCATTGTGGCTTGGGCTGGGTTGACAAATTACAAGACAATAGATGCTCTCCTCCACCTCTCACTCAAAGGAGAGGAAGAAGAGAGATGAAGAGATTTATGAGTTAAAAAAACTAATGAAAAATTAATAATAAAATGAAAAGAGATATAATGGAATCGATAAAATATAAATAAATATACAAAAAATCAGATTACGTTCCTAAGAAGGTGTCACTAGCAGGGTCTGGGAAAATTTCAGACTGGACTCAGCGAGGAATGGGAACTGGAACACACTGACCACGATCACAAACACAGATGAGCTGATGGGGTCCTCCTCAGACATCATCCATTGAAGACAGCCATTGACAAAGCAGTCTATTGAAGAAGTACTACTACAGAAGAGCCAAGAATGATCCAACCTAATCCATCTGATCCCTCAGTTTTTGTACTGAGCATGGCAGATGGAATGGAATACCCGATTACTCAGTTTGGGTCACCTGTCCTGTCCACACCTCTCCACAAATGCACCCCTCCACAGGGTAAACAACCCAGTCATGGTAAACAACTCAGCCACAGCAACAAGTATAAGCAAGAGCCTCTCTCACTAGGCAGAAAGTAGGCCCTGTTCCACCCCAAACCAGGACAATTGGGTGTTTGGAAAGCAAACTAGATATCATCCATCAGAAATAAATTAAATCCTAGGAACACGTTCTGAATGGGCAAGATGGGTTTTAGAGGCCCCTCCTAACCTTACTTCCTCTGGACATGTTACAAATTGTTATTTTATAAATTATATAATTGTTATAAAGTGGTTGAGTGTGTCTACTCAGTGATCCGTCAGGCTCTTCTCAGAACTTTCTTTAACATCCGAGATGTGCTCAGATGCAACAATAAAGGATATACCTAGCAGTCTGGGGCTAGGACCAAACCAGAAGTGTTGCAAGCACCCTGAAAAACAGGGATGCAATGATAAGGGTGTTGACAAACTTAAGACACTGGTACAAAATCAGCAAGTGCAAATCAGTAAAAACACAGGAAAGGGGTGCAAATGGATGGCAAAACAAACTAGAGAGTAATTGGTCAGGCAGCAGGACAGCAAGGAAGTATGAAATCTCTTTAGTGGCTCTTAAACTAAGTCTACAGCCTTGTGCATTTTGTTGCAGGATAGGCTTCTTCTGTGAAAGAAGCACCATACGCAGCACTAACAAGGCCCAGAAGGCCATTTGTACTCGGGGCTGGGGTAGGGAATGAGCTGGAATAGCCAGGGAAGGTGCTTTGGGGAGAATAGTAAGAAACTGGAAATATGTAGCAAACCTTGAAAGTAAGGAAGAGCTGATGTAGTCAGAGATGAACACAAAATCATAGGTTTCAGGCTGCAGAAAGCTGTTAAAAGGGTGATATGAGAGAGGGACAGCTGAGACAATTATCATAGAGTGAAGGGCAAAAATTGTTTTTCCTTATATTTGCACACACGCTTAGTTGATGGGTTCCTAGCATGTACTCTGTATATTCTTTCCTTCCTACAAATTTTCTCATCTTCTCGCAGTACAATAAAACATCCCAATATGCTGCAAATATGGTGAGAAGGGGCTCCAAGCTTCCACTTAGAAAGCTTAATTATCAAGCAGGACCCTGGAAATACTAAATTTATGTTTTCTCTCTGCTGCTTACTCTCTGAAGGGAGATGAGGGTAAGATAGTGGATGAAATGTTGGCAGTCAGGAGCAGCCAGCTCTGTGGTGTCCACAGCTGACCACCCACTCACTACAAAAATGAGTTAAAGACATGAGGTGGCTCAATCTCTCATCCTGCCTTGAATGCAAAGTTGTCTCCCTTTGCAGCTCTCGGTAGTGGGGTAAACTCTTAGGGCCTGCTTGTACACAGCTCTGGGCAACGACACCTACCACAGCGGGGTAGCTAGTTATAAGTGGGTGTCTGAACATTACAGACAAAAGACGTGAAGCTTTGCAAGAACTGCCTGTTGCTTAGGAAGCTCATGAAGTGCAGGCTGTCTTGCTCTTCCTCCTTGCGGTATATGAGACATGCCTCGAGGCATCATTTGTTGTGAGTTCACACCTAGCTCTTGGGTGACTTAAACACAGCCTCTCTGTATGTGACTTTCCTCCCTCCAATGTAATCTCCTCTGCTTACTCTTTCCCCATACAAACCTGTTGGTTCCTGCAAAGTCTATTCATGCAAACTATCAGGGGAGGAGCTTTACTAAGAAACCAGTAACCCTAAGACAGAAAGGGGCTTGCATTTTACTAGTAATCTTCACCCAGCATTACCCAGTCTTCTAGTTTCTCCGCTAAATATCTTTTAGAATCATTTCTAGGTGAAGATAATGCTTTTTGGACTGAAAGCAGTAGAAGGATAATGCAGAATGTCCACTTATGTTGTACTTAGCAACTTGTACCAAAATACTTAAGCTCATCTTCTGCCTCAAAGTGTGATTTCTGGGGACAGACAAGATAAGGTAGGAGAAATATGGAAGAAAACCTTTCTCTATCTCTCTTTACTCATCCCAGTAGCCAAACACAACTCTTGGGTCACAGAATCACAGAATCACAAAATCATAGGGTTGGAAGGGACCTCTGGTGATCATCTAGTCCAACCCTCTCTGCCAGAACAGGGTCACCTAGAGCAGGTTACACAGGAACNGTCTGTTCAGATATTTCTCTTTCACCAGAGATTTAGTTATTACCTCCTTCATGGTTCCTTCAGCAGTGACATGTCTCTGTCATAACATCTAATCAGTTGTTAGTATGCAGCTGCCCATGTGAAAGACGTGTCTGACACCATCCAGCCTCCACACAGTCTCTGATCTCATGCTTGAACACTGCATATCACGCACAAAGCAGAACTTCTGGCTTTTACACAGGGCCTTCAGCCATAAAATTCTTGCAGAGCTCAACAGTAAAAAAACCTCTTTGTGACCTAGTGAATAAATATATCAAAGCTTTTGAGATGGGATAGGGCTTAAAAGTGACAAAGATCAAAGCCTAAGGGGCAAATAATTCTGCTTGAAAAGCCAGGATGTTTGTCTAAGTACTGGGGAAGATTTTGCACCAACAAGAAATGCACACACAACTGTTACTTGCTGACACTTCAGGAAGACTTCAGAAACCTTATCAGATAGACAGGAAAAAAACCAAGAAATAGAGAGGGAAGCAATGTTGACAGCTGTAAACAGGAAAAAAAAAAATCAATAGTATTGTTTTATTTATTCTGTGGTGTTTTCATAAAAGGACTATATGGCTCAGGCATAAGGTAGCTAGCTGCAGAGCCTTTACCTCCCATCCTGGACAGCCTGGTAGCTGTCAGAAGTTGCTACAGTTGGGTGGCTGCAATGGATCCAGGAGATAATTCAGGCAATCCATCTCAGAAGCTCATATTAGACTGGAGGTGTCAGAAGTGATGCATTTGAGAAATGGAAGCTGTGTCTGAAGTGATGGACTTACCCAGGAGCTCAGAAGATCTCCTTATATATACCCTAGCCACAAGCTGACTCCACAATGGTGGAGTCCTGGCTGAGTGTTGGACCCCTGCCCACCCTCTTGGTCTCTGTGAGAAGGAAACCCAGACACATGGTCTACAAAGAGCTATGGCATGCTCTGGTCAGGTCCTCAAGGCAAACACCTGGGTACCAGGACTATGGGCCTTGAATCACTTTCCCACTCTGTTCAAATGCAACCTCAAGCACTAGGGTTAATCCCTACATTCTGACACTACTTCTGCTAAACATTTGCTGAAGTCTGAGGCACTCACGGACCTGCAGATCAGTCCCCTGATCTTCTTGGGGAAGATGGTGAACCAGACATCATTTATACAGACCTTTTATTTCTAGAGATGGACCAGGTTAGATCTGAGATGGAGTGGCTCGGGCATGAGAGAAGGCTGTGTTTCCTTCTCTTCCAGGAAAGCACCTGTCTGCCAAAGTTGCTGAGGAAGAATTAAGGACAGCCTATGAAGTACCTGCTTGGTTTATCTATATGAGTGCTCCAGGAGCCAGATAACTGAGACAGAGCACCGAACCTAGACTAACATATACCAATCAGCCTTCAGGAGAGGTTAGGAATGTGGTCCCAGGCTGGAGTTAATGCAGTTCTCATAAAACAACAACAACCCATAAGTTTCTACTCCACATTTTAAGCTGTGTGCTGTCATACCTGCATTGCTAGCAGCACCTGGCCTGTTTTTTAGCTAGCTCAAGCACTGCGCAACTGACCAACCCCTTGTGTGTCACCTTCCTCTGATGCAACCAGAGTGCGGGCTAACAATGGAGGCAAAGTGGGACTTTCTCCTTCAGCTCTCCTCAGTGAAGATAAGTGAAGGATTTTTTCCTGCGCAACTCTCATGGCAGCCAGACCACTTGCTGGTCTGTCTCTTGTGGGAGAGACAGTGAGGACCAGGACACCAGCATATGCTCAGGTGCAGTCCTGAAAAAATCCTCGCTCTCCCAGCTCCAAAAGAATATCTCATTTATGATGAGGAGTATTTAAATATGCCATTTTAAGGGCATTAAAATCTTAATTCATCTTCTTTAAGTTTTTTCCTTTTAAGTTCATGGTAGAAAGATGATTATTACAACTGGCAGGTTTTATGGCTTGCGGACATACTGTCAGCAGATGATCTCACAGCTAAGGCCGAAGGTTCAGGCACTTCAACTGGCTTGACCGTATAAGGGTAACTCAGCATATAGCAGTTGGCATCTAGCCTGAGGGTAGCAAGTACCCTGTCACTGGGACTGCTGCTTTTAGGAAGATGAAAGCAGGAGCAGCACAGAACTGAGTGCATGAATACCATGTTGTTTGTGAGAGAAAATATGTACGTATGTGTATTGGAAATGGTCAGCGTCTTTTTTTCACTCCCAAGGCTTCCAAGATTTGAAGCAGCCGCATCTTCTATTCTCCCACCCATTGAGTTGGTAAAATAAACACTCTGCATGTGTTTGCTGCCAGAGCCAAAGAATACCCAACACAGAGGGGTTATCACTGCCCAAAGCTGGGAAGTTGTCCCTAAGGCCTCCCACCCCGTCGTCACCTGAAGGGGCTTGGAAGGCGTCTCCCCAGTCTGACCACAGTGCACTGGAGCCACATTCAGGTGTGACACTGCACTAAGGTGAGTCTTCAGCTTGGGGTCTGGAGACACTGGGCTGCTCCTGGTGCCCGGGGTTAGCTGCTTCTGGGCATGCCTAGGTATCTCTGTTTAGTGTGGCATCATGCCAGGTAGGCTTACCTAAAAAAAGAATGATTCGGTTCCCCAGTCAGCTGTAGCTGTTTGTAGTCACCTGTATGTCAAAGGCTGGCACGTGGTAGCCATTAATGCTTCCTGCAAATACAGTAACACCTTCTGCTTTTTAAACAGCACCTTTCTGACACAGATCTAAATGTGCTCATGACAGGGTGAAAACTCTCAGCCCTTTGCCAGGCAGGCAGCATTAGTTCTGCTGCATAGAAAAGCAAGAGCAAAGGGAAATGAAAAGCCAGGTCTTTAGAGGCATTAGGGTGTCTAAAGAGCACTCAAGCACCTTCTCTCATTCAGTGCTGTTGGAGACAGGTGTGAAAATCCCAGTGTCTATCGATTACCCTTAGATGTCTTGACACCCTTGAAAGTCTGGCTCTTGACTTCCTACTGACTTTACAAATTCACTTATGACATAAGTGGCAACCCCAGGCATAAAACTGGGGTGACAGAGTGCCTGGTTCTGTGCTTCAGGCCTCTGCAGCACTCTCTCCTTAAAGATATGGATGTCAATTTACCCACAGCAATGGTGTTCATTAGGCCCCGTGTCCTGTCTGAGGTTCACCTTGTGGAGGTCATGTTCTGGATAGTCGGAATACCCTCCCTCTTCTTTAACAAATGGATGCAGTATTGTTATGTTGTTATTACATACTGATTTATAAAGCACCTTTCACATACATCACAGTACTGCACGATCTAATTACAAAACACCTGAGACTGTATAAGAAGTATCTGGGAAAGAAAATTGCTTGAAGCCTGACCTTTAATGCACTAAAAGAACCAGAGGTTTGGAGTGAGTGGGAGACCCAAGATGAAGAAATCCATCAATTCTGACTGTATATAGGAGGAAGAGCCTAGTTACCAGCAGAACTGTACAATTAAACAGTGGCCAGGTGGAAGAATTATGAATAAAATGGAGAAGCCTCCGTTAATCACTGGCTCCTCCATACTTCAAAGCCCATGGAAATCAAGAGGAACGGTGCTCTTGACTTTGTTGGGCCCTCTGTTGTCCCCAGGCTGAACAGCAGGGGTTACTGGTACCAAAGTCCTGCTGTATCACATCCTATATTCAGTGTGTGCACAATGATAACTATCCAAATACCTTTCCAACCAGTTTGAGGAAAAATATAAAATATAATTGAAGTACTTCTTTTTCTATTCTGGCTGGATTTTTATTTCTGTCTCAGTTCTGAAGATTACAATTAACTTTCCTGAAGTCACCTCCTCAATCTTTATAATTAAACCTCATTTAAATATTTTGGTCACTTTCAGGAACTAATTATAGTGGCTTATAGTTAAGAAGATACTTTCATCTTAAGCCTCTAGTTACAGGTGCTTAGAACTTTTGGAAAATAATATCCTTTGGGCTTAAAACTTATGTTTGCAGAGATCAAAGCTGACCTGGGGATGGAAAACAATTGTGTATGAGGACTTTCCCCTCTCTTTTCTGACATGCAAGAAGATATGAAATGGTAATCTTCCTTCAGCTTCTTTCTTTATTACCTTCACAATTATTGGGAATATATCCCATTATGTCTACCACTGTTTAAGGAAGACTTCTCAGAAGACTGAAGAGGTGAGGAGGAACATATCTCATCAGTAATGAATGTACTGTGCTTTTTGTCTTTTTAATACAAGTTGGGTTTTTTTCTCAGTGTTTGAGGTATTTAAATGATAAAAAATCTATAACAAAACAAACCAAAAAGATCATTTCATGCTGAAGGACTGGAAGGGTTCCCTTCTTCACCAACACAAAATTTTAATAATTTTGGATTTGAACCGAAGACTGTTAATCCTGTGGAATTTATTTCAGTTGATTTCAGCAAGCCTCAGATCATGTGTCATGAATAGATCACTTAACCTGAATTCTATGTCAATCAAAAGAGGTTAAATCACTTGTCTTTGTAAGTCACAGTAAAGTTTCAAAGATGTGTTTGTATTATTTCTCCACTTTAGAGAGGCCTCCAGCAAAAGCAAGGAGCTTCAGGATGGATACCTGCCTTTGATATCTGCCTTTGTTGCTTCAACTGCCTGACCTATCCTTACATTTCCCTTTTAATTAAATAGCGCTTGGCTTGGTTTAGTAGAGAAAATAAAAGATGATAAGGATAGTACAACGTATTTTTACCTTGCCAGGCTGATTTGGGGAAGTTGCAAATCCAATCTGTGTGTCTAAAATCCACTTCTGTTTTGGGACTGGAGGAAAAAAGCCATCTTTGTCTTTCGTAACATTCTCCTCTAGGGGAAATTAAAGATGTCTAGGGTTTACTTTCTTCTCCGTCTGCCATCCCATCTTTCACTTTCTGGCTTCTTTAACTTCCAATCTCCTTTAAATTGCATTAAAGGAATAGGAGAAACCATTGCTTTTCTCTTTTCTCCTTGGAGCTAAAAGCTTTCTCTTTTCTTCACAGTGCTTGTTAAATGCTATAGACAGAGTGAAACCTTCATAAATCATAAACAAGCAGAGGACCTAAATAAAAGTCACTGCAAACCGAGGAAAAGAGAGGCCCAAGCATGCACATTAGGGCTAGCTTCAAGCACACAGTGCTTATTTTAAACAGCATTAGCAGGAGGCAAAGGGTATGACTGTTTTGTGTCTAAGCCAGGGACCAAAACAAAAACCAGTGGGCCATGAAAATCAGTTAAGAAACATTTCTGCAATATTATGGCCAGAGATAGATGCAAATTTCCCTTCTCTAGTTTTGCCTATCCCTCTGCAATGACCACCTCCTTTTCTCTTTGTGCCTCCTTTTAGCATGGAAAGGCTCTTCCATTTTTCATCAAGGGGTAACTTGCTCTGGGCTTTGCTGAAGCACAGCAGCAGCAACATCCAGAGCACTCCAGCAGTGAGAAACACTGGACTGCGATGCTAGTGAATCAGCCTGTGCTTGGGGTTAGGGTAAGGATGTTGGAATTCTGTCAGGGAAGAAGTTTGTTTCAGAACATACTTCTTTTCTTCCTGCCTGCTTGCAAAGTTATGAGATGTATGAATGGGTGATATAGCTGGAAAAAAAAAATGCAATAGTCCATGGTCCCTCAAAGGGAAGCATTCATTGGTGATAAGGAAGCAGAGCAAATTAATGCAGAATCAGAAAATCAGCTCCCACCTGCCTTGCTGGTGGGGCCCAGTCTTCCCACGGTCAGTGTCTGCTCCGTAGGAGACAAACCAGGCTCCACTCCTCCATCTCCCAGGTGAGTCTGCACAAAGAAGGGAAGAGCCAGTCCTTGCTCACTGCAGCTTGGGTAGAGCTGGCATAACCGGTCAGTCAAGAAGGTGTGTAATGACCACGTTGGTGTCCTCATTTCTGTCTTAAGAATGAAGGTGCTACTGACCGTGTTTTTCTGAAAAGACTTCTCTTTGTGAGGAACTCTTTCTTGAGGTCAGTGGAGCAAATTTCTTCCCTGATGCAGAAAGATTCAATCTGAGTTTGCTCTTGTAATGCTGCGCTCCTTCTTCTCGCTCTCAAGTGGAACTTCATTGTTTCATTCATGGTGCTCTTAGAGGTGGAAACTTTCCAGACTTTGGTCTGGAAAATACCTTGTTGGGGACTGGCACTACGGAGTCTCAGCAATAACACAAAGCAGTGTCTGCTTGTTCCAGTTTTTTTCCTCATAATTAGCCTTTAAATTTATGACAGGAGTTTTCTCTTCTCAGTGTGGTTATCAAACTTCTTGAATTACCCTCCTGCTAGCAGTTTTATCATTTTGGGTGAAAAGGTTTATACCTTTTTATCAGCCTACAATTATCCGTGATATTGTTAATTCCTATACAGTATTCTACTAAGTTAAACAGGATAGATTTACATTGACAGAAGTCACATTGCTTTGTTCCCACTGTCCTCATCTAGGCATATTTATATTTTTAACTTCAATAATTAAGCTATTTTTTTACAGCACTAAAGCACATCTGCCTAAAATTCCTTGGATCCCATTGAGCTGTTTCTAAGAAGACAAAATCATGTATCTGTTGGTTGTCCTAGACTTCAGGAAGGTAGTTGTTTTAAAGAAACGGTACTCTTCATTAGCACACAAATCAACATCATTTTGTGTTCCTTTGGCAATGTTTTAGAAATACTCAACTAAGTTAATTCAGGTACAGTTTAAAATCTTGGGTTAACTGGTAGAGAATATTTGGGCTTGTTTTTATGTTCGTCTTCCTGATAACTTTTTCTGCTGGTGCTTTCTTTTACCACCTAAAAAGACAGACCACAAAGTAGCTTTCTTTTCCCATCACATCTTGGGGCAACCGTGGGAAAAGAAATATTTAGTCTTTTGCAGTCTGTTTCCTTTTGCCTTCCCTCTTCATCCTTTTGCAATTTTAACAAACCTGCTTGCTCCCCCACAGGCTGCCTATTTCAGATACACTCTGGAAATTGTGTGTCTCAATTTTGCTCCTAGAAATCTTGACTTGACAAATGCTGCTCCTTCCTGGCATCCAATACAACCTTTAATAACTGACGAGAGGGGCTAACCTTTGGTCTGGGGAGTACAAAGTCATAAATCAGTTGCTGTTCCAAAGGGCTGAGTTTGCATCAGGTGTTTCACTTTTTTCCTTTAGAAAAAAACCCAAACAAACCAAAACCAGAACAGATAATCTAACACAACTGTGGCTGGGAGGAAACAAGACATTTGTAACAGCTTTTAAAGCATTAAAAAGGAAGCATGCTAGGAACAAATTCTGTGTTTGTGTTCTGAGGCTAAAACATGACAGTTCTGAAGGAAGAGATTTACTGAATCAGGTTTGATGCCTTGAAATAATGAGAGGGTAAGAACTTCCAGAAGAGGAGGGGGAAGAGAGTTAGAGTGTGTGGCCTCATTTAGAGAAAACATAAATGTGCACAGAGCAGAAAGGAATTGAACATTTAAGCCTTAGTTCATTTTCATGGAGGAAAATGCTCTGTAACATTAAACATTTATCAGGAAGGCTCTTACTGATGTGGTCATGCTGAGCCCAGCAGCAGCTTGGGTTCAGAGGTTTTAGTCACCAATAGGATGCTAAATTGCTCCCTGTAGCAAGAAAGGACACAGTCTCCCAGGGAAGGGCAGGAGGGACAGCAGCAGGGGAGGAGGAGGAAAAAGAGGAGGAGGAGGGCTGTTGTGCTGAATGCCAGCAGAGGCAGAGACTCACGCTATGGCTTGGACTGGCTACAAGATTGCAGTGCTAAATCCATGTATGTGTCTCAGATCATACCATGCAGCCAGGCTGGGCAAAGGCTGAGCCCCAGGTTTTAGACTATACAGCCCGTTCTATTTGAAATGCTTTGGTAAATGCCTGTAGCCAAGTCAGTTGTGTCCTCAGCTTCCTGGAGATCCCCATCAACAAACTAGGGAACAAAAGCAGGCATGTCATTGCATGAGGGAACCTGCATCTGACCTGAGTTTTCCTGGAAATTAAATAAAACTTGTGATTTTATTATTATTTTTTTTTAGAAGGAGTTTTGGATTATTCTTTTTCCATTTCTGAACACTTCCGTTGCATTGATCTGCAGTCCCCAGAAGAGAGATTGCAGTGATGGCTCTATGGAAATTAAGTGATATGTGTTCAATTTTCTTGTTTAGCACTGATAATCTTGACCCATATCTCCTTTGGTGCTATCATATCAACATGAGCATCCTTTTGCCTTTGCCAACAGGGATATTTGAGGAGGCGAGGGGAGGCAAAGGGTTTGACAAGGCTCTTGTTCAGATGGCACGATTCAGTCGTGGCACACACAATATTTTCACGCCTTTCGTAAGGCCACAAAATACCTGCGGTTTGGTAGGAAAGGAAAAATACTGAAAGGAATGGTGGATAAGCACTGACAGACTGGTTTTCCAGAAACAGAGAGTCATTCAACTGTGGATAATGACCACAGCACAGACTACAAGATAAACACAGTATATGAGATTGAAGTAGACACACAGCATTTAAAAACATTAACCCAACAATACCAGCTGCTACTTTCATTCATTAAACAGTGACAAAATTGCTATTTAAGGAGGGTAAAAAGCAAATTTGAGTTAAATGGACATATACAAGTGCCTCATGCATCCACATGCAATCACACATGCTGATACATTCATACATATTATCACATATGTTATTGACTACCCTACTCTTGTTAAGATAAAAGCGTGCTTTGCATACAGACATACATATACTCTCCCACAGAAGTTAATTCAACACTGCAATGCACAGCATGCTTTTGTATTCAACACACATAGGCTATAATCTTGACGTTTCTGGGTGAAGTTGAGGCAGTGGGAACTAAACTCACAATGGTAGACTACGTAAATACTTTGAGTGGTTTAATGAAAATTATATTCCTAGAGCCAGGGGTGATCCAACTAAGCCAGAGAAGTCCTGCAATAGGAGACACTTCAGCAAACTATTTAATACCTACTGTCAAGTCAATGTTCACTGAGTGGATGAAAAATATCCTGAAGGAGTTGTGTTTCATTCCTGGTTTGGATGGAAGTAGCTAACTTTCTGTTTCCTTATAAACACTGTACATTTCTCACCCTTGGTACAGTCATGTAATTCATATTCTGTCTCTGAAACATATAATTTTCATTACTTCAGAGGGATGATGGCAAGGTAGTTTATACTAAGGGTCTCTCTTAGCAGCCTTTCCAGAAAACATACACCAGACCTTCCATTTAGTATCCTAGGCCAAAAATATTTATAACTCTTAAGTTTCCTTTATATGCTAGATACATTAGTTACCTGATGATGACAAAAAGCTGCCTTCTGTCAACTATTGAATATCCCTGTTCCTCTGGCCTAGTTTTGGAGGAGCTTTGTCTGGAATGGGATAGTTAGTTTGGTTTTCCACTGCTGGTACTGAGTTATGACAGCAGAACTAAGGGTGGCTTGGGTATCTGAGCATTCATTACAACCTTCTCCAGTGCTCAGGCATTAACCCTTTGAGGAGAAGAGCAGC